>JAYKKM010000397.1:125000-292500 GCA_035772405.1 Chrysogorgia sp. JL179-B06 | reverse complement strand
TCTTTATATATATATATATCTTTATATATATATATATCTTTATATATATATATATCTTTATATATATATATATCTTTATATATATATATATCTTTATATATATATATCTTTATATATATATATATCTTTATATATATATATATCTTTATATATATATATATCTTTATATATATATATATATCTTTATATATATATATATCTTTATATATATATATCTTTATATATATATATATCTTTATATATATATATCTTTATATATATATATATCTTTATATATATATATATCTTTATATATATATATCTTTATATATATATATATCTTTATATATATATATATCTTTATATATATATATATCTTTATATATATATATATCTTTATATATATATATCTTTATATATATATATCTTTATATATATATATATCTTTATATATATATATATCTTTATATATATATATATCTTTATATATATATATATCTTTATATATATATATATATCTTTATATATATATATATCTTTATATATATATATCTTTATATATATATATATCTTTATATATATATATATCTTTATATATATATATATCTTTATATATATATATATATCTTTATATATATATATATCTTTATATATATATATATATCTTTATATATATATATATCTTTATATATATATATATATCTTTATATATATATATATCTTTATATATATATATATATCTTTATATATATATATATCTTTATATATATATATATCTTTATATATATATATATCTTTATATATATATATATCTTTATATATATATATATATCTTTATATATATATATATATCTTTAGATTTTCGCTTACCTCAAAACTGGTCTGCTACAACTTGTTTCATCTGTAAATATATATCAAAACTGGTCTGCTACAACTTGTTTCATCTGTAAATATATACAACTTGTTTCATCTGTAATATATAAAGATATATTGAGGTAAGCGAAAATCTATTATTTGCTCTAACTATATGTTGTTGAGCACTCTTTGCATTTCGTAGACCAAAACCTACACGTATATATATCTTTATATATATATATATATCTTTATATATATATATATATCTTTATATATATATATATATCTTTATATATATATATATCTTTATATATATATATATATCTTATATATATATATATATCTTTATATATATATATATATCTTTATATATATATATATATCTTTATATATATATATATATCTTTATATATATATATATCTTTATATATATATATATATCTTTATATATATATATATATCTTTATATATATATATATATCTTTATATATATATATATCTTTATATATATATATATCTTTATATATATATATATCTTTATATATATATATATATCTTTATATATATATATATCTTTATATATCTTTATATATATATATATCTTTATATATATATATCTTTATATATATATATATCTTTATATATATATATATCTTTATATATATATATATCTTTATATATATATATATCTTTATATATATATATATCTTTATATATATATATATCTTTATATATATATATCTTATATATATATATATCTTTTATATATATATATATCTTTATATATATATATCTTTATATATATATATATCTTTATATATATATATATCTTTATATATATATATATCTTTATATATATATATCTTTATATATATATATATCTTTATATATATATATCTTTATATATATATATCTATATATATATATATCTTTATATATATATATATTTATATATATATATTTATATATATATATATTTATAGACCAAAACCTATATATATTTATAGACCAAAACCTTTCGTAGACCAAAACCTACACGTATATATATATATATATATATATATGGAGGAGAAAAGGTAATGTGAAGTCCGGCGTTGTCAGAATCGGGGCAGCCACGAGGTTGTTCTTTAACGTGTCGAAACTGAACTGCATTTCGTCCGTCCATCGAAACTTCTCATTCTTCTGAAGTACTTGACGGAGTGTGTTGGAAATACGGGCATAATCGCGGGTGAAACGACAATAGTACGAAGTGAGACCCAAAAATGAACGTACTTCTTTCACTGACGTAGGAACAGCATAATTTACCACGCAGGTGACCTTGGCAGGGTCAGGTTGTGGTAAACGACTCGTTGACACGCTAGTTTGCATTTCTTTGGTTGTGGGGTGAGTCGCGCGGAGCGAAAATGATCGAAAACTTGTCGCAAATGGCTTAGATGGAGGTCCCATTGCTTGGAGAAAACGAGATTATCATCAAGGTATGGGAGGCAAATTTTCCATTTTAGACCTGCGAGGGTGGCGTCCATGAAGCGCTGAAAGGTCGCAGGGGCGTTTGAAAGGCCAAACGGCATCGCGTTGAATTCAAATAAGCCATGACTAATAAACGCCGTCTTCTCGCGATCTTCTTCAGCCATGGGGATTTGTCAGTATTCTGATCGGAGGTCTAGTAAATATATGTACGCTGCTGAACCAAGTGCATCTAAGGCATCGTCCACACGAGTCGGGGTAGACGTCACACTTGGTAATTTTATTTAATATGCGGTAGTCGACGCAAAAACGATGTGACCTATCCTTCTTTGCCACATGGACTCCGTGAGGGTTGAATAATATCATGCTTGAACATTTCACTGAACTGTTCCTCAATTGCAGCTCTTTCTTTTGGGCTGGTTCAATATGGCGCTGAATTGATGGTTGGGCACTTCCGGTGTTGATAGGGTAAGGTTGGTTTGTTGTAGGGGATGGTCACAGGGCTGGAAAAGGTCCAAATATTCGCAGACAAGTGCTTTGAGGTCATTCTTCTGGGAATCAGTTAGGTGAGGGTTGGTGTCCAGTTTCAAGTTCATGAAAAAGTTCACTGAAATTCGAGCCAGTGTTGAACTCTGTTGCTGAAGGCTGGGCTGTTATGTCAGGGCTGTTATGTCAGGGATTGCCATGGGGTCTGGTCCAATCTTTGAAATTCTGTGATAAACATGAATCTTGGTCAAGTGGTATGGTGATGCTAGTATCTGAGGTGTTGCTCGCAATTAATGAAGTACTTATCTGTTTTTCATCACCAAGTCATATCAGGCCTGGTGTGACGTGAACATCTTTAGGTAGAATCGGTGCAAAACTTGGGTGAACCAGGCCATCACCAACAGGTTGGTTATCTTTGGTAATGTTTACTTCGAGGTATTTGGAAGATCGAGGTGGTAGGGTCGTTTCCTACCACCTGTGATTTGTTGCATTCTTTGGCCATAATAACCATTGTTAGGAGACTGTGGAGGCCATCGATTCTGTTGTCTGGAGACCTCTTGAGAGCGGCATTCCCTGGCGATATGAGCATAACCATTGCAACAATTGCAAATAATTCCACTGCATCTTTCCTTAATTGGCCGGTATTGGCTCATATATCCATTCTGTCTGTCTCGACTGCTCACTACAGGGCGTTGTGAAGCACCATATCTTGGTCGGTTAATGGTGTAGCTGTCTTTATTCGATTGACTAAATCTTGGAGTGGATCTCTGGAATGGCAGGTAGTAGTGTGGTGACATCCTTTCTCTATCATCTCGTAAACTTTCACTCTATCACATGAATGGATGCTCCAGGAGTGTCGTTCACATTATATGAATTTTTGGAGCAAGTGCTGACTTTATACAGTCTCTCAGCTTCTTCATAAGCTTCTACCGCTGCTACAGCTTCTTTCCAAGTTGATGCAGGTTTAACTGAACTTCTGAGGTGTCGTTGGATTTCAGGTTTTAGTGCTTGTTCGAAAGTGGTTAGTTCGTCAACCAACAATAGTTTGCATTCGTTTTACGTATTCTCTCACGCTTTCCTGTGAACCTTCTTCAAACACCTCAACTGGGACATATAATGACGAACTGGGTCATGTTTTTGGAATTCTTTCTTTAAGTAATCAATCTTTTCGTGGGCTTCGTTGTGGTTGTCGTTCTCTAAAAGGATTTTCATTTCGTTTGTCGCAAAAATCGTTCAAGAACCACTCTAGCATAGCCTGTTGTGTACACTGTTATAAGATTATTTTTCGTTTCGCTCGTAACATTTGAAACAATGGCAGCTGTAAAACTTTGTATCCATTCGACAATCTCCTGGTCGCACACGCAGAAAACGAGGGGATTGTAGGTAAAGATAGTTTAGGTTGAAAGCCACCCACCTGTTTCCCATTTGTAACTTGCTTTTTAAATGCGTTGATCTCTGTAAAGATCTGCTCGTTAGTTTCACCAATCTTAGACTCAAGATTCGATTCATGCTCGACAGTCTTCGTTAATCGCTGCTTAATTTGTTCTATCTCTTTCGCGACCTCTTCATCCTTATTCTTGGTTTGTACCACTAGTTGTTCTTTCCTTCGCTTTTTCTTGTTCGAATTGTTCTTTCAGTCGAGCTACTTTGCTCGATAACTCCTCATACTCTTATAATTTTAGTGGCTCTTGTCACTGGCATTTATTCTTCTTCATTAGACATTCCCCAGGCGCCCCAATTGTAACGGTTTCTTTAGAATACATATAGTCAACACGATAGTCTGCACAATACAAGCTTTAATGTCAACTCTACACGCTATAATCCCAATGGGCACACGACGTTGTTTCTACGTCGATTTTCGGTCGAAATCGGGTCGCGACGTCGATCAACCACATATCGACGTCGATACAACGTCGCTTTGTCGACGTGTTATCGACGTCGGAAACAGAGTTGTTTCGACGTTGAATCGACGTCTATATCGAGTCGTTGAATTTCACATCGCTTCACGACCAAACATCGACGTAGTTTCGACGTGTTATCAACGTCGGAAACAGACGTTGTTTCGACGTTGAATCGACGTCTATATCGAGTCGTTGAATTTCACGTCGGTTCACGACCAAACATCGACGTTGTTTCGACGTGTTATCGACGTCGGAAACAGACGTTGTTTCGACGTTGAATTGACGTTGATATCGAGTCGTCAAATCACGTCGGTTCACGACCAAACATCGACGTTGTTTCGATGTCTGCTTTTCGACATGTTATCGACGTCGGAAACAGACGTTGTTTCGACGTTGAATCGACGTCGATATCCAGTCATTAAATCACGTCGGTTCACGACCAAACATCGACGTTGTTTCGACGTCGGAAACAGACGTTGTTTCGACGTCTGCTTTTCGACGTGTTATCGACGTCGGAAACAGACGTTGTTTCGACGTTGAATTGACGTCGATATTGTATCGTCGAATCTCTCCTCACTTAACGACCAAGCATTGGCCAAGCAAGTTACTTATATAATTGGTGATAAAATATTTTTGTTTCGACATCATATATTGTCGATCAAAAAAATGGTCCCAGACGAGTCAAAATGCTATAGTTTCTTACTTTATTTTGTATGTATAAAAGCAACCTACTTTATATCAACTCGTACATACGATGCAGCGACAGGAAAAAGACAGTAAGAAAAAGACAGATATTCAGGGTACCTGTTGACTACTGTAACTGTAGTTGGATTTGAAGTGTCCTTCGGTTCGAAGACTTTGTCGGCGATCAGGGACAAGGCGGACTATGCTTCAAGAACCCATTTGTTTTTGAAGAAACCTGTCTTCCTGTCAACAAGAATTCTTGGCCTAAGGTTTACGTTCATGCTGCTGTCGACTATAGCCGCCGCTTTTAAGTCTGAATGCCGTACTTATTGACTTTTTTACCTTCTTTGTAAATCGTATTATTGCCTTTTTTACTTTCTTTGTGAATCGTCGAGTACTGTCCAAGTTATTAAACATATATTATAGTTGAGAAAAGTTTTGTTCTGTTTTTAACTTGTAAAACTGCAGTCTGCATGCTCAACAAATTTGTAAATCTTCGAAATCAGATTGTTTAAAATTGATTACAAGTAATATACAATATTATATAATATTAAAACTTAGCCGGTTAAAAATTTGAAAACGAAAATAATAGCCATCACAAGTTCGTAAGTACTTTTCCTAATTCATTATATACGATCAATATTACTATACATTTAAGCGGGGCGGGGTAGCGCAGCGGGTTAGTCGCGGAACCTAGGTTAAGTTAAGTTAAGCAAGCGGCGAGTGGTAGGTACAGGTCACCGGTTGGTCTTCCGAAAGTGGGAATCTCACTCCTAAACACCCACACCCAGGGATGGTAGTTAGTCATGGTTAGTTTTACTTCAAAAACGGGGTAATTTTTACTCCGAAAAACGGACGGTTTTGAACCTTTTTTGTGACTCCAATAACTGAAATTGACGTTGAATCGACGTCGATTTCACGTCGTTCAACGACGTTGTTTCAACGTCGTGAAAACAACGTCGATCCAATTTGCGTTTTCAACCTTTTTTCAACGTCAAATCGACGTCGAATTGACGTTGAATCGACGTTGAATCGACGTTGTTTCGACGTCGTGAAAACAACGTCGATCCAATTTGCGTTTTCAACCTTTTTTCAACGTTGAAACGACGTCGCTCTTCGACGTTGAATCGACGTCTTTTTGCCCGCTGGGATAATACTTCGGTTCTTTATAACACGCAACAAAACACTGTCACTCCTTGCATCATCCCTCTCACGTGTTTCTCGCTACAATATCGTTTATTAATACTTTATTAGACTAACTATACTGTAACTATAATCTCAACATCTCGTGTTCTTGTCACATGATTGTGATGATTGACATATTCCTTATTAGGATATGACATCCCTTCCCAAATAATACTAAAACTAATTTATATATCTATTTACTTTACTTGGTAATTTACTTAGCTTTGATTATTCAGCTTTACAATTTAACCATTCATTTCTTTCTTGATAGTGTTCAATTTCTTGTTTAGTCTTTATGATCTTCGGAGGGGAACCATAGATGTTGCTGTGGGATTTTCATTGGTGGGAATTTGGGTCTCTATATGTTTGGTACTGATTGTGGTATTGGTTGTTGTGGTGGAGGTAGGTTAGGTTTCTCCTCTGGAAGTTCTGCGTCTTCTTCGTCAGTACTTGCTTCTTCTTCCTCTGTTTTCAGAAATTTCTCAACATGAGATGAGTTTCGACAACAAGTGTTACCACTGTTATCTTTCATGATGAATAATTTCGAGAGGGTCGTGTCCGAATGTGGTGGAGTATTTGTTCTTATGCTTCTGTTGCAATAGTACAAAATGTCCTAGAGGAAAGAAAGAAGCCATGGTTAGAGAAGGCATCCCCAGCGCGCAAAGCTTTGACGAAGATTGTCCTGGACAAACGATTCCTAAATAAATTGGGATATTACACACACTTTAGGTATACTGTACTTATTATATGTTAACTGTTTAGGTTGAAACTATTAGCTGAGGTGTTCTTATCAGTTGTGGTGTTGGTTGGCAATCATTCCATGCAAACCCGTTGTCTACTACCCAACCGCAATCAATTAATATACATACTCCAGTTGTGCAAGCATTGATTGTATTGTACAAAGTATTTTTATATAACTTATTTAAACCTTCCTTCAAAATCCATGTAGGCACACTGGTTTCTTAGAGTCATTTCATAACCATATATTGATGTATGCTCCTAAACGTCAATCTTATTCGTTAATATCATTTTGTTCACTTTATCTTGTCACTAAAGTTTTCTATAATATAATATGCTTATTCACATCATTAATTATTACATCTTCAGATTTGTTGGATATCGACTAAGGAACCAGTTAGCAGCACTGGACTTTAACCATCACAGGGGCAGAGATGCAGCAACTACAGCAGATGGTAGACCAAGGTATTGTTATAAGTTTTATTTCAGCTACAGTACTTCGTGCTATAGATGCACTAGAACCATTTTTTGTTCGTATTTCCACCTAATATGAAGTGCTCCACGGTTCCAGTTTTAGCTTTGCTTTTTCCTTCAGTTCTGGTCGGTACCAGAAGCCCTAACATTCAGAGCCCCAGTGCACCTTATATGGTAAACAATTCAACAATACAATATGTTTTTAGGATGGAATGCAAGTTCAGCAAGAGGACCAAACAATGGTGTGCTGTTTAGGTGTTGAAACCAAAACAGTACACCTACCCTTCACCCAATGGCATCTATACTGGTTATAGGCCTGCCAGGTTGTAAAAAAGGATTATTATAAGTAATACCATGACTTATTAGCGATTAAATTGCACGCCGCCGTGGCGAAGTCATGGTATTAGTAATATTATGATCGCCGAGGATAACTTTGAGAACCTTATCCAGCCCGTGGTTGGAGACAGAGTTTTTGTCTACTAAATTTCCCGTGCATTTGAATGAGGGAAAATTAGAAGACAAAGAAATCCTTTGTGTTCTACTAAATTTCCCTCATGCATATCATAGGAATGAGGAAAAATTAGAAATTTTCCCTAAGTTGTATGCATGAGTAGTTTTCAAACAAATAAACGTGAGGAATTTAGCAATTAAATTTCCCTGAGAGAACAAAAGAAACCGAGTAAATCATGGTATTATGTACATTATTTGATATTTTAGAATGATTTAAACTCTTAAAATCGTGATTTATGGGATTCCACTATTGACTGTACAGAAGGGGGAGGAATTGCAATATATTTGGTGCAATTCTCCTCGGATCTTCATTAACATGCCGACTCTTTGACTCACACCTCCTGCAGAATTTGCTCTCTTCGTGAATATCTTGAGGAGAAGTTTCACAATATATCGAGCCCGTATAGCTGTTACACAACAACTTGGTACAACTCTTCTATTTCCTTTCCCCAAATGTCCATGTTGCCAAAGGACAAACTGCCTGTAAGCTGCATGGCGAAAATTTTCGTTATTTCTGACATTATCAAGAACCAACACGTCTGCCCTATATCGCATGGCAATATCCAAAACATTGCCATAGCATTTATTTTCTTCTTGTGTAGGCATAGTGACACAGTGTCCACACTTACACCACTCTGGCACATTTTCCCCATGAGATGGATCTGCTGGTTCGATTCCATCTCCAGCAGGAATTTCTCCATTAACTAAATCAGCAAAGGCTGCTGGCTGCCTTCTCAGTAGCTCTAGAGCCAACCTCCTTAGTACATCAAGATCAAGTGCTTCAACAAGGTTCTACAATGCAGGATACAGAGTAATTCTCATTAATAAATGCAATTTTAAGGTCTTCTCTCATGTGAGCAAAAACCCTGGTGAACACCGGTCACATGTTTCCCAGAATACAATATTGGAAAAATGCAGATTATCCCATACTTCACACCCATCCATAAATCCATCGTTTAGACTAGTTGTATCCAATGATCGATTACAATAAACATGTGACAAACATTCACCAGGGTCTTTGCAAATATTAAAGACCATTTATTAGATACGGATAAAGGTTACTGTAAAAACAGGGGGAAATAACAAGGGTTGGAGATGAATCTGTTGGTCTACACAACATAATGCTGTATAACACAAATTATTTATGCTGTGCTGAGATTAGTCACATCTTTCTTTCATATTTCATCAATATCAGTGTCTATACAAACAAAAGTTTTATACTCATTTGAGTGAGATATGAGTTCAAAGTTAATTCTTCTTCATGATTGGCCTGATTCTGTGCAGCATTCACTTCAGGCACAAGTTGCCCACGTCCTCTTCCACCTCGTTGACCTCCACGCTGTCTTCCTGCTGTAGTTTCACTACCTGGTCCTCTACCTCGCCCTCTTCCCCTCCTTTCTGCACTCACAGTATCATCCCTTTCTGGTAAAGAGAAGTCAGAATCCTAGAATAATCAATGGTACAATTAAAATGACATCATGCTTTGTATAATTGTTGATAATGCACAAAATAGTAAAGTGTAATGCTGACATATCAACGTTTTCCATATGTGTGGAGACAAACATGGCAAATACGGTAGTAAGTATACCTGCTTCATGTTTATATGCAACATAATATTAGGCTAGAGCCTAGGGAGATGTTGGGTTGATGTTATGGCAAACAAGCAAAATTTGCTTTATTACAGATTCCCCATCACTGGCAATATGTTATTCTTTCATATCTCGTACTATGTATATTTTATTTCCTTGTGATGAAATACATGTTATTATAGAGTATAAAGCTAGGGTTCCCCAGTACAAGACCCCATATTTCCTTCTCATATTCAACTGATGCCATTTTGAGGTTCTCTAGTTCGCAGATGTTGACTTATTATATGTCGTATTGTCATAATTATAGTCTTCACTAAAGTGAATCACTTCTTTGTATTAATTTCAAGAACTTCAAAGCATGAAATTGTAATGAGCATGACAGTCACATGGTGATGGTCTGATATTCGCAATTTGCATAAAACGCACAACAATTGTTTGGAGCTTTGTCTAGTATTTTCGAGAATATCATAAAACAGCATCAAACTATTAATAAAACAAACTTTATGCTTACCGTTGTATCTTCTGAACTATCGCTGTCACTTTCCCGAAAGCTTCTGTTCATACATTTCCTTAAGTTTTCGCCGTGACACGCGCTCGAACAAGATTTGTCAAGGCTTTTACATGCACAAAAGTTTCTCCCCTTTTCCCGTAGACAGTTGCCACAGCATGAACATGTTGTTAAATTGTCAATGTTAGGCAATTCAGCAAACTCTTCTATCTGACGTATCTCTAAGTCTTCAAGCGTGAAACTTTCTTACAATGTGTCTGCTATGATGCAAATAATACCTTGTGTTTCTTTATGCAAATGAGGGTATAGTACTTCATGTTATACTAATTATGCAGACCAAAACAAACGCTTGCACATGCGCAGAACGGACTGTTCCCCCCTTGACAATCTAAACCAATAGCAAAAGGGAGTTCATGACAAATCCCTTGACGTCATTACTCGTGGACAAATTAGTTCATTTTGTCCAATGTTGGATCATCTGAAATTCAAATCAGTAAATTTTAAATCACTTGCTTGGTTTTGCACTAAATTCCCAACGGTGAAAAAATGCGATTTCGACCGGCGATTTTTAGCTGGCAAGTATTTATCAACCAACTTAAGTTATGGTTATGCAGTTAAATGTAATATATATTGTTTTTGTTTAATTTTAGGTTAGCGAGCTGGCTGATATCGAAGGAATTGATGCAAGTTTGGCGTACTCTTTCTTTATCGATGTAATAGTTCCACACGCCGTCGACAGGTACCAGGTGGAGCTCGAAGATGTCAACTTAATTTCCAATTTTCCGATACCAGAGTCAGGAGAACCTCTTGTCATAAATCTTATTGTTAAATGCATTAGTGAATACAAACTTACAATACCAAAGGTAAGTAACTCTCAACGGTCCTAATCTATTAAGTTTGTGAATTGTGGTGCCCAAGCTTGGCACCCTTTGTATTCTGCCTGTGAGTTTGTAATTGTGCGTTTTACGTTTTTACCATAGAAATAATAGACATGTCATAATAATGTCTATTATTTCTATAGTTTTCACGTTTGTGTGTGGAATCGTAAGCACATAAGGGTCTCAATGGGAATTTAAGTTTTAGTATACTAAATATTTCTTCTTTTTAGCACTGCATTTTTATTGTTTACATTTTTGGTCAATGAATTCATGTACCACTTGCATTGTATTACATTTTTAAATAACTTTTCTCTTGTTTTGTTCACTATTTCGTCGTAAATCGCAATTTTAGTGTGATAGCAAGCAAAAATATAAACTATCGATCGGTGCACTGTAGCACTGTGTCTGGTTAAACTAAGTAATCATAAATTAAAAGAAAGTATTTTTCATATAATGCATTATCTATTCATCATTTCTTATGACAATTATCAATATTAATAAAATACTTTGAGCAGGGAGGAGGCTATCATAATATTTTTAAGGTTGTGGCATACTTTTATTCACAAGATGTTACATGCACAGCATATGATATGTGCGCCTTCAAAGCAAACACTTATTGTCCTTATTTATCGGCTTTAAATTTATTTAGTGTTGAGTTTCTCGACTGAGTCACCCGTGACGGTGAAGACAAATGGTATGGCAATAGCTTTGAAATGGTTATACGCACTGGTAAAACAAAGTGGCAATACACCTGCGCCAGAAGAGCGCTTAAAATAAGAGATTGTAACACTAGGAATTGGTGCTAGGAAGGGCAGGAAAAAATATTTCAACAAGTACGCAAATGGTAACACCATCTGCAGGAGACACACAGGAGTAGAGGTGACCTCAAGGAAATGCGTTTTGGTAAAGCATTCGGCATATGGAGCGGATAGCTGGGCCGTATTTTCTGAAGGTACAGTGTCATTAACAATAGATATTAAACAAAACATTTTACACGAGAACGTTCGCACAAATAATGAAAGCGTCTGTAACTATATTTTCAATGTCATTAACAAATGATATAACATGTTGGAAGTTTTTTCCCATCATGAATATCCAAGACACACTTCTGCAAATAGGTACAAAGATTTGCAAAGCAAACTGCCATAAAACCCCATTCACTAAGCCACCTCCAACTGCACAGATTATGCCTTTCAGCTGTCACCAGTATTTCGGATGGGCAATCCAATCCCCCTGAACAATTATCCCCTGATTTCCGGCTGACAACTGCTGCTGCATCAGCCTCCTATGTGAAAACAAATAATAATAATCAGCACACAGTATATTATACAGTATACTTATAAGTAGTACCATAACATGAGGGAAATTGGTGATTAAATGTCCCCAAGAGCCAAGGGAGGACTTGTGGACTTTTACAAATCCTCCCGAGGCTTGAGGAACATGTCATGCTATTAGTTTGTAATACCATGATTGACGAGGAAATATAGTTATCATTGTTTGAAATTCATCATGAAATGTCAAAATCAATGCATGTTTGCTCATGCATGTTAATGAGGGAAAATTAGAAATTTGCCCTGTTAGAGGAAAAATTAGAAACTTGCATGATAAAAACTGTTTTTTTTACAATAACCAAGATTAGTATTATACAGTAGGAATGAAAATTAAACTTACATCAATAAATTCAATGAAATTGCACTCGGCCTTGTTCTTTCTCGTTTTTGCATGGAGCAAATATGGCAGGATGGCCATGGCTACTTCAGCTTTTTCATCTATAACAGGTCAGGAAAAAAACAATTTATCATTAATAACTTTCTATAAATCCCCTGGATCTGCATATAGGTAAACAATTCAAGGGCTAAACTACATTTCTTACCCAGAGAATAATCCAATATTTCATTGTAATCACATTCTTGCTGTAGAAGATCCAACAGTTTCTTCACTTCATTAGCTTTGGTTTTTCTTTGATTGATCAGCACTAATATCGGTTGAACAACCTGATGAAAATTTCTGGTTAATTGGTAAATTTGCTGGCAATGTCGGAATTGTATGGCAGAGACTTCAATTGCCTATCCAGAGCAGCTCTTATCGACAACAAGCTTGCTTTCTTGTATAGTAATTCCCTTCATTTTTCCTTACATACAGACGTAGAATTTTGACAAGCATTTATTCATTTCTACCAAATTCATGTCATTTATTGAAAATTGTAAACAATGTTGTGGACGATTACTTGACTTTTCGCGATATTTGATAAAATAATATTTTCAAACAAAATAAAGTTATCTGAATTCTTCAACGTATAGTAATTGCTTACCGTTGAAAAATTTCAGACCAAATTTTGTTGCTTCTTTTGTACTTTTTGCAATAGCGTTTTCTTTAAAATTAGTTAATTTCCTCATCTTTCACACTGACAAATCGGCTGGCAGCCATTTTACCTAAACGCTGTAGTATCGTGTCGTATCAATGATCTGTACACTTCACGTATGTGCAGAGATGCTTCGTAAACGTTTCAAACGCTTAAGTCGCTTGTAAATGTCATGACAGGTACAACAGTGGTAATGAGAAACTCTACTCAGGGCCGTACTCAGAAAATTTTACAGGGGGGGTGTAAGCTCACCTCAACCGACTGATGCACTAGCTTGTACCTACTACATCCTATCGATCGAAGCTTGTCAAAACAGTGGCAGATCCAGGGTTGTTCGGAAGAGGAGGCACATGAAGAATCAGCACGGTGTGGTGCATCTTCGCAGCTACGTCGCGAACCCACTAGGGGGTTGTGGAGGTATGGCCCCTAGGAAAATTTTTAATTTTGCAAAACCCAGAAGTGCTTTTTTGGCAATTTCTGATATGAATTTTTGCGAAATTAGGGCACCACGCCATTGCTAAAAATGCACGATTGCAAACGGGCATCAAGATTATGAAACACTTTAATATAAATTCAGAAGTAGTACAGAAGGAATATACACTTTAGCCTTTAGGCATCTGGAAACGTCCATCGTTTTATCTTGGAACCATGTAAAATATCTATGAGTGAAACTGGCTTTTGCAATGAAAATTGGATAAGCTACCAAAACAAATCGGTCATATATAATAATATTGCGTTTATCACTCCGACTTCTTCGTATTGACATGGTAAAAACAGAAAACACTTGTTTGCGGAATTTGCGGAAGGGGGGCGCGCACCGCGTGCGTGTATCCGGCCTACTAAAATGACCCTGGTCAGCTGGTGAAATGGTTAAATCTCAATGCGAAATGAAAACACGATGAGCTAAAAGTTAATGATTCTACTTATCCGTGTTAAATCGAACATGTCTAAAATATCTTTTCTGCCGACTAAAATATCGTATAAAGATTTTTGTGGGGTTCCCCCTAAACCCCCCGTAGCTCCGGGCCTGACTCTACTTGAAACCCACGACCTTCAGTGAGCTAGTCTGATGCTTTACCGTGAGCTACATGTCAAGTTGGGGGAGCTGGTGATTGAATGGTACTTGGATTATTATTATTTTACTTTACTGAAATTCCACATCAATCCTGGGCACAGATTAAATAAATGGTGATTGTCATGCACTATTTGGATTTTCAAGTTTATAACTTGCAAACTGTAAGATAAGATAGTACAAATAAAACATACTGTGTATAAGATTGAAAATGCTGTTTCTTTACCATATCTTTCATAACTGCATGTATGATGTGAAGCAAATCTTTTCGTCACCCTTCTTAATTGAGTTGTTTTTAAGCAAATGGATAATTTTTAATACACCGTTATACATGGCATTATATGCAAGCAATTCTTAACTGTTTTAACTAAGATATTTTATTATCACCAAGGCGCGTTTTAGGTGCAAGATTTAAATGTCCGATAGCAAACCACCCACATTTAGTATTGTTTATTTTCCTGATTTCATCTATAAAATTGGGATAAATTTCTGGTACGAAATTACTCTTTTGCTGGTTTATTGACATGACAGCTTTATTATAAAGCATTTCCTCAACATGGAAGGTGCGTGATTTTTTGGAAGTTCCTGTTCATGAGTTTTCGAAATCCCGTTAGTCATCTAACTGTGAACAACATAGTTTGAATTTGGTTCTCACGCTTTAAACATGAATGATCAATTGAACACAAATAACCCTGTTTTCCTATTAATTTTGTAAATTTTAAAGCACCATTTCCCCCGTAATTTTAAAGCACCATTTCCCCGATCATTCCACTGTGCTGTGTAATCTAACGCTGCTTAAACCAATGTTATCAGTCAAAGAAGTGTCATACAGGAAAATAAAATCAATTAACATCAATGTTCTTAGAGAAGACATACAGCAATCTGATTTGTGTCGCGAAACACCAACGGAATTAGGCGACCTTGTTTCTTGTTATTACCCTACTTGTTCTGATCTTCCGGATAAGCATGCTCCTATTGTCAAGAAAACTATCACTGTACGCCCCCTGCATACCGTGGTTTAATGATACCATCAAAGCAGCTAAGAAGAAACGTCGGAAATATGAACGTGTTTGGAGGACCAATGGTCTTGAATCTGATAGAGTTGAGTTTACCAAAGTGAGGAACTATACAAGTCATGTAATTGAACAAGCCAAGATAGAGTATTTCACAGATTTTATTAAAGAGAACAGTACCGATCAACGTCGCTTATTCATCGCAATTAATCGCCTATTGAAGAGATCTAGTGATGAAGTCTATCCACCCCATTTGACCTCAAATGACTTTGGTCAGTTTTTCGTCTGAAAGATCGAGAATATCCGCTCTGAGCTAGATGCAGCTGTGTCAGTTATGGACCTACATACCGAGTCAACAGAGCCTACAAAGTTTATGGGAATCCCCCTCACTAATTTTGAGGTCCTTCCACTAGAGTCGGTGAGGAAGTTGATCGTCAATTCTCCCACAAAATCGTGTGAAATTCATCCAATTCCTACCAGTATTGTCAAGGAGTGTGTGAATGAATTATTGCCTTCTATTTCATCTATAATAAATACCTCCCTTCAACAAGGATGTTTTCCTGATGAGTGGAAAGGGGCACTGACGATTCAGTTTCTGACGATGTCGT
The DNA here is from genome assembly GCA_035772405.1 of Chrysogorgia sp. JL179-B06. Taxonomy (NCBI): domain Eukaryota; kingdom Metazoa; phylum Cnidaria; class Anthozoa; order Scleralcyonacea; family Chrysogorgiidae; genus Chrysogorgia; species Chrysogorgia sp. JL179-B06. Next base: position 276,194 of record JAYKKM010000397.1, on the reverse strand, counting down.
AGACGACGAAAGCTCAAACAAATTACATTTTTTTTAAAACAGTAGCTACTTGGCCTCATTTGATTTTTTACCTACCTAATCAGACACACATGTTGGTACACAATTATTATTATTATTATATATATAATCATCGAATACTGAAAGAAATGAATACTATGATTGTTTTGCCATGAAAGGTGGGAAATTAAAAGTGAAAATGTCTCATGAATTGGTCTTCAATTGTTGGTCAAGTGTATCGATCACAGTATCACTGCTGCTTACTGGTACTCGCATGAGTAATGTTTGCGACAATGGTACTCTGCAGTGAGGAAACAGTCTTCGGTGTTCATTTACAACCTGATAAGTGACATCTTTGGTTAACTTCTTGTTGAAATCCTGGATAAGCGCGACACATAGCTCGGCCCTGTCATTGACGACTGCCAACCCCTTCACTATGTCCGAGGCTCGTTTGAAATATACATCTTCATCCCACTTGGTAGGCTCTTGTAGTGTTAGTGCTCTTGTAGTATTAGTGCTCTAGTAGTGTTTCTGAAATCCCCAGCAAATGGAGTATAGTTTCTTGAGTTTGTCGTGCAGAACTTCTCTAGGCCCCTGCTGCCACGGAATGCATCCGATCTTACTTTGGGCCGCTTAGGTGGGTGCTTTGGGGCAGCTTGTTCCATTGCAGTTAGCATCAGCTTCTTGGACTCAGAAGATATTCTGGAGTCGAACAGAGCCAAGTCAACTAACTCTTCGGACAAATACCTCAAGTGAACCCCAAGCTTCTTGTTAGTTGCCGCTGAAATAACTGCGTGTAGGTATTCAAGGTGTTGGACCATGAGTTTGAAGTCATTCAACGGCGCCTCAGATATACAGTACGTCACGATATGCTGTCATCCATACCGGAGATCGGCCGATCTACTGGCTCGATGGCTCATTCGCGCTCGTTGGTTGGAGTGAGTTCCTGTTGATGTTCACAGTATTGACATCATGACCAAGGCTGGTGCCACTTTACTAAGTACAAATGTGGCATACCTGGATGACATCTTTGTCCTGTCCAAAGCTGATGGAAGTCCAGGAGACATGACGTTTGTTTTCGCTCTTTTTGGTGCAGAAGCTGCTGCTTCGTCATATTTTTCGAGTTTTCTTTTCTTTATAAACTTCATCGACGTCAGTGTCTTCTGCATGAGAAGAGGATTCAGATGACAGAGCAGCCTGTCTGTTATACAGCACCAATTGAACCGTGCCGACCCTTCTGCCTCTGAGAGACGAGGAATGCTCTGTCTGCAGGGTTGGTCATAATAGTGAAGGCATCTGCATGGACGATATCAAACAAGTCATCAAGTCGATCCATGAATTCGGCCTCTTTGGTCTTGTATCCCAAGGTTGTTTACGTTTTGTGCTTTTGGAGACCTTTCCATTCAAGAAACACTGCCTCTAACTTCTAAATGGTATGTTTGGATGCACGAACAGGTATACCAACTTTTGTCCAAAACGCAGATATCGCTTCTATACTGTAGCTTGTCGACTGGAATCTCGAACAGTCCGTTTTTCAACTTTGTGAAGATGAAGGAAATGACCAAGTGCTTGGCGATACGATGGCAATTTTGCACCGAAGATTTCAGCTTCATGTGAACCGAGCAAATAAACCACGCTTTTTCCTCTAGTTTCCATTTTTCATAGAGCAACCTGAAATAGTGAGGTTAGTGTACCGTAGGTACACTACGGGACCGGGAGCGACAATCTTCGAGCGAAAGTAATTTTCCGGCCTGTTTTATACACTCTGTCAGATCGCGTGGTGTCTTCTGTATGACTTAAAAGCACGAGATTCAATTAAGTAAAAACTACAACCCGCTTGCCTCAGTTTTGAAAAGCAGGTATGTCACCTTGGTGATTTATGGTTTGATAGCGATTCAGAGTTAGATTTTGATGGTTTTGATCAACTCATTTTTTCAAAATTTGTTCTGCATGTTTTTAAATATATTTACTTTGTAACATATTGAACGTATTTGTTTGTTGCCATTTATTCAAAATGCTGGTTGCGGAATGGTCTGATGATTGAAACTGTATTTTTTCGATATTTTGTCAGTTAGACGATATTTTACTGACATTTCAATGCTCAAGGGGCACCCCTAAATATTATTAAATTGTAAAAATATTTTGCACACTGTGTGTTCTCCATCAATGGCATAGATTGACAGGGTGGCAGCTGTAAAATTCCCACTTTCCATTTTAAGGGCCACCCTATTATTTATTTATTTTTTTAAGTAATTGTTATTTGTTTGATTATTTTAATTCTGACATTCTATAACTTGTGTAAAGCGCTTTTGAAAACGGTGATGTTGAATCTGCGCTATATAAATTAATATTATTATTATCTAAACATATCTGCACACTCCTGGTCAGAAAGACTATCCAAATTGATCTGAGGACCAAGACTAAGTAGTTCTGGCCATACACTTAACAGCGTAAACTCTGTCCTCTTCGACCTGCATACAAATCGCATACAAGTCCAAAAGAAATTCGATATCTCTGCTAAAACATTAGTGACATTGAGATAACATTATAAACATTAGTTATTTAGATATTTTCTATTTTTCCTTACGTTTCGTTCCTTAAAAAATTCGATCTAATTAGTTATTTGAACATACTAACCTGGATTGTTTGACTGCCATCTTTGATTAGCGGGGTGTTCCTGAAGCCTGGGAACTAGTAATGAACGTTTCGTTCCAGAAACAAATCTTAAGTCCCAAACCTTAACCTGTAACCGGTAACATGTGGTTACAGGTTTTGCATATTCTTAACCTCTCTACTAATACAGTCGAACCTCTATTAAGCGGCCACGCTCTGTTAAACGCCACGTTTCAAAGTCCCAGAAACATTCCCTATAATTAACTGTAGTTATCCCTCTATTAAACGAACACCTCTTAAGCGGCCATGGCCAGCTATGAGCGGTACAAATTGGTGTTTTGTATTGTTTTTTTTACCTGTATTAAACAGGGAGCGTAATTATTGGACACAATTTTTACTGCAAGAGCAGCGAAACTAAAACTTGAGCAAAATTAGAAAGCATAGAACACTTGTTGTTGTCAGTATATGTTTTTTATTGAACACATATAGTCACTTGAAACCTCGCTCAAGTTTACAGGTAATCAAATTCAAAAACATTGACGATACATGGATGATCATTATGGTCTTATCCTCAGAAAAATTATTCTAATTCCTGGTTGATTGCTATACCACATGCAAGGCCCATTGTTGGCATTCCTCCATTAAGCAGTCACCTCTTAAGTAGGGATTAGCCAATAGAGAAAAATCCAATTTAGCAATACGATAAATTCTGATACGATATACAGGCTTATCGGCCGATATTGGTCAGCAGGAATTCTCAACACTTGAATTTATGGCAAAACGTTGGTGTTGCTAGTAGACCAGTAACAGTCTAACAGAAACGTCTTTACGATAGATTGGATTTAGTATAGTAATAAATTTATTTTGAAAAGTATCAATAATTAGCTAATGTTTCATCACTCACAACATAAGTTGTAAAAACTTACCAGTTTTGAGGACGATTGCGATCCAAATAATAACTGGTTCTCTCCAACCAGTTTTCATAAAGACGTCTGCATGACCAAGGGTGAAGGAAAATATTGATATGAGGCCAATGAGAACTGTCGTTCTGCGTTGCTTTGTGCTTTTGGCAAGTAGATCGCAAACCTGTGAATGTCATTTATTGGTTGGTTGGGGTTGGAATGGAAAGCGAGAAAATGGTTATTTTTGTAGAAAGATATTGTTTGGTATACCTCAATCAATCTATCAGGGAAAATAATCCAGTCGATGTCCATATCGTAACAATGGTCCAAGTCCTTCTCAATTTGCAACAGACGCGGTTCTCTGATCTAGCCATAGTGTTTTTCGATGGAGAAGCGAAGTTAGAATTGAATTGATAAAGGAGGCGTTCAATAATGTTGTGGCAAACAATGCGTATCACGTTTTCGGCGGTTGTTTGTAAAAGGAAGTGATTGATAGGAGTGAAAGAGAACTGTCATGTTACCTGAAAAGCGGTGTTATTTGATGAGTGGTGTGACATTGCGGCTGTGATAAATTTTGTATATAGATGAGAGGAATAATGAAATGTTTGTTTGGGTTTGGACGTTGTTTGAGATGTGCGATGGCAGTTATTTTATTGTTGGAAATATGGGTGTTATAGTGTTTAAGATTTTGATATTGTCTTTGCCGTTTCTATAACATATTTTCCATGACAAAAAATAAGATAAGCAGTATAAAACGTTCTTAAGTACATGTATGCTCAGAGAGTTCTAGAAATTGGCACCAAATTCAAAATAGAACAGTTTCACAAAAACGCCCAGAAAAAGCTAATAAAAAATATGCGATATGCAAATGTTTTGCTAGTTCATTGAGTGCTGTTATTTTTTCTATGCAATTAAATGTATTTCAATTGCTCATAAATGTTTAAAAACTACCGAGAGTCATTTGTTACAAAGGCTAAGCCATAGTCGAAATTAGAAAATATTACTTAAAGATAAAGATTTCGAAAATATTAGTGGTAATGCCAGGATAAGATTTTCGGTATATTACAAGTAATATTTGGCATTTAACTGGATTAAACGACATGTTGTAAGGATTTATGGCAAAGGAAAATTTCGAGTGTTGGAATATATAAAATATTCTTCACCATAAATCCTTAGAACATTAGTTTAATTGAGTGAAATGCCAAATATTACTTGTAATATCCCCGGCATTACCACCACTATATGAACAGAAATCGTAACTAGGCTCTTGGCAATGGCCTCCGTAGCTCAGTGGTCAGAGCACTGCACTAGCATCGCAAGATCGCGGGTTCAATTCCACATGGAAGGCGTTGAAGTTGCATTTTTTGCAACTGGTCCCAGTTTGGTCTTAAAATATATATATTCCAACACTCGACATTTTCCTTCATCATAGGCCCGGATTAACCATATGGCAGAAGCGGCATATGCCGCGGGCCCCGCGCTTCTGGGGGCCCCACGCTTACTCTTTTCAAATTTTTTTAAACTGTTTCTGTGCTTCAGCGCGGGGCCCAAAAAGCGCGGGGGCCCAAAGACAGCAAACAGCGCGGGCCCCTAAAAAGCGAGGTCCCAAAAATTAAGTCACCCAAATTTTTAAAAAATGAGCAAAGACATCGCGGGGCCCCTAAGTTAAAAAAGTGATGCCCCAAAATTCAAAAAAGGGGGGGCCCGAACGTATTTTGCTACCCCGTTGCGGCATTTCTACCAAGAATCGCACATGATATTAATTATGTCACTTGATACAACTCCGTGAACTCATATTACAAATATATACAACACGCTGTTTATCAACATTCGAGTGATTGATTCAACATTAAATCAAACGTAAATCGTTCTCTCTGATTCACTTAAATGTCAGTCGTTTCATCGTTTCATATAACAAGCAAAACTGGCCTAGAGGAAGAAAGAACTTACTGGAACTTGGTAAGTTATACTTATAGCTTATAATCACTAGTTATATCAAGGTTGCCAGACAGAAAAACGCGAACCAGATAGAAAAACGCGAAGATTATTGCATACATAAAGATTAGCTCTAGTCATCTAGGTAAGTCTACTTCCTAAATAGTTTATTGTTAATGTGTTATATACCTAAAAATAATGGTTGTAAAAATGTTCCAAGTTGACAATAGTTTGTGCTATACGTTTGCATGGACGTAGATGCACTTAGGTCTTAGGCACTACACGATTACTGACAGTGACGGGATTTATTGTAATTAATTTCAGATAAAATAGAACAGCTTACAACATAATAGACACTTGCGTATTAAATTGTGTGATATTTTATTATTTTGGACTAATCAAGGTAGAAGCGCATTTTATTATTGTGTAAACTATTAAGATAGTTTATTCTTAAAAGGCAAGTAGAAGCGCATTTTATAGTTGTGATTTCAACGGGAATCGACGGGTTCGTGAGATTAACAGCTTTATTTCAACAGCGTATTTTATAGTTGTAAGTAGTTTTATATAGACAATATAGATAGTGGACATCTAATCAGAAGCACATTTTATTGTGATTTCGAACCAGCTGATTTATACGGAATCGGATCAAGTTGCACCCCTAGTATAAAGATACACGTATTATCTCCACGGCTACCAGTATATCATAATCAGACGGGTGCAGTTTAGTGTTAACTATTTCTAGTTATAATTTATTTATTGTAAAATAGAATAGCTTACAAAATAGAAACCTGCCGCTTTAAATTGTGTGATATCGTTTACTAGACATACCTAAATACATATACCCCTGCCAGCGGTCTTCCCTGAAAATTTATGCTAGAGTTATTTTTAGGTTTGCAATTGCTATGAGTTCTAGTAGCGGTGGCCGCGACCGTGACAAAAATCGCACATATAAATCTGGAGCAACGAAACGGAAGGCAAGGGAAGAACGAGTTGCACGGGAAAGTAAAGCCTTGAGCAAAGTGCCAAAAATATCCGAACTTTTTCCCAAGAGCAGCGGTGGCAATGCAACTGGTAGCAGCGAAGATCGCGTCACGGATTTCCAACCTCCGCAACAGGATGCAGATGCTTCTGGTGAGTCGACCACTCCGATCTCGACAACAGTGACTGATTCTGTACCTGAGGAACCTGGTATGTTTGCTGAATCTCTAACATCAGATGATCCGTCCAGTTGTACCGATGCATATTCCAGTGATTTGGGGTTATGGCCTGCTAGTGTTTCGGACAGTATGAGGGAATACTAGGCAGCCAATGCAGAAACTCGAATGTAGATTTTAGCGCGTCTTCTACCAGATACGAGGGAGAAAATTATAGTCGGCAGTGTCAGAAAAGCTTATTCACATACACGCATCAGCTGACAAAACAGGAACATTCTCGAACCTGGCTCTGCTACTCGCCATCTGGACATTCAGTGTTCTGCTTTGCATGTAAACTGATGACCGATACAAGGACTGGAAACGCGCTTCTCAATCAATTCCCCGTCACGAAAAAAGTGCAGTGCACCGAGAGGCCATGATTAAGCTACTCCAACGCAGTGATGCTGGCTGCCGCGTTGATGCAGAGTTGGTTAGTAGTAGGTAAGTGCCGCTTTCACCCCCATTTCAAAAAAGTGGGTTGAAATCGGCGTTTTTTCGAGAGTGAGTTGGTATCCCTCCCCCAACCCCCCACGCGGTCACTCTCCCCCAGTCCCCCGCCTCGGTCACTTCCGGTTGAGTGACGTCATTCGAAAAAAAAAATTTCTAACCCTATTGAGTTAGAAATTTATAGTGTTATTATTTTAACATTTTACAAATAAGTGCACGAATCTCCAATTCTAAAGTGTTCCAAAGCCAGCGTGTTAATACCGTCCGGTAAGATATACCGCTTGTCGTCGTTCGAACTCAAGGCTTTCTTGTTGACAGCCTCAGTGTAGATCTCGTGCTTGTGTGATCTGAACACGTTCATAGTCTTGTAGATAGACACCCCGCTGAACAGGCAATCCCTATAGTCGTTAAACTTAATGTCTTTGTCAACCACGCCTTTTTTGACTCCTTTACACTTCTTTTGTTCTTTTCGTAACGTCTTGAGAGCGTAGAGTTTGGCTCTTAGTCCAACGAATTCTAAGACCTGCTCACCATTTTGTTCGTCTTTCATCATACCAACCACTTTCTTGTTTTGACCTATTGGAATACAGCTAGGGTGGTTTTTCGCGTAACCAGATGTGTCGAATTCTTTCTCAACGTCTCCGCTAATATCCTTATAGAAGTCATCTGTAAAAATTTCGTACATGAGACTGTCCGTGTCTGTGAAGAGAAGCTTCGCCTTGTCTCCGTATTTCGGCTTGATGTAGTCATAGTGAAATTCGTACATGATGGTCTTGCTAAGATCTAATATGGACATCCCGAGATAGACAGGCTTGTTGAAAACCACTTTAGTCCTCTTCATGTGAACGGCAACCAAGTTCTCGTCGAAGATAGTCCTGTGTTGGTAATTAGGCTTAGCGACTAGTTTTCGCATCTTCTTCTCCGTAGTGACTAGCTGAATGTCGACCCTGTTACGAATATTTTCCATGGTTTTTCCGAAAACACTATTGTTCATTCCCTTAAAAAAGTCTTTCTCGAACTCGTTCTTAGCTTTGGTTCTAAGCCGCGTGTTGAGGTCGATGTATGGTTTCATCCACCGACTCTCGAAAAATGTAATTCCACGATGGATCTTCGTGAGTTTCATTCCTAGTCTGATATATAGCTCTAGGTTTTTCTTATGGAGCACGTATTTGGTCTTGTTGTTCAAATTCGGAATGAGCTTCTCCACACCATTAACCATGACTCTCTCCGGTGCCAAAGGATAGTCATTATGAAGGTCGTGGAGTTCTTCTGGATATTCAAGATCGACTTCTAAGATGCAAGGCATGTCTCTCCAGTTCTCGAGCTGGACTTCGGTCATCCACTTGAAACCATGTGTTGGTAGTGGCATGCTCATCGCACCACCATATAAGTTGTTTTTGTCTAAGTAAGGCAAAAACACGCTTGGCTTTGTGGGGTCGTGTAGTGAGTCACCAGTGCGTTCCACGTGTACGTCACTATTAATGTGATCCATGAACTTGTTGTTAGCAACGGCGTGTCTCTTGGTGATAGTTGAGACTCCACCACGAATTCCAGCTTCTAACATCAAGAGCATGTCTATGTCGGTGATTAGCTCAAGCTTCACTCCGGTGACTTTGAGTAGCGCGTCCCAAGCCAACCCAGGCGCTGTGTAATAGAACGCAGGGTCGAGACCGTAGTGTGTTTTACACGTTTTCCTAAAATTCTCGAACACGTCCTCTAGTAGCATCACGTCTGTTTTCAGATAGAGATCGTGATATTCATGCATGGTTTTCATCTTGAAGTGGTTCCAAACTTTCGTAGCGTGTTGGTAGTCTTCTTCGGAGATCTCGGTGTTGTTAAGCTTTGAGTCAAACTTGTCTATGGTTGGTAGATATCTCTCGTCGAGAGATGACAACCCAGTCATGTGCTCGTATGGAAACACACCCTTCTGAGAGACTAACTCAAAGTCGTCCCCAAACACTCTCTTGGTTGACGTTAGATCATCACTATCAAGATTTTTAACCAACTTGTCTAAACTAGATGGCATGAACTTAAAGCTATCAAGGAACCTAATTTCTCTCTTGACAGGTCTCTCCTCTCCGTCGTTGTCTATCTCATGATCGACAACGATGTCCTTACTGAACGAGATATATTTCTCCTCATTGTTCGGAATACATCTAATCTCACCGTCCGTGACGCTAAGATTTTTTACGAAAAGATGTGCGTCATAACCGGACAAGTTGTGAAAAATAACCGGCACGAATTTCGGTAGTTTATATTTCAAATTACAACTGCTATGTGCAGCCCCACGAAACTTACCAGTGAGATGACAATGATCTCTAACTTTTCGGTCTGGATTACCTTTTTTAGTCTTTTGAGTCCAGTCCTTACCACACAACCAACACGTCTCACTACTCTCGTGGACTTGTTTGTCGACTGACCTGTAGATCATGTCTTTCGCGACTTTAAATTTGTCGTAGACGTTTTTGATGACTCTCTCCACCTCCACGACAAACTTCTCACCGACGTTATCACCTTCAGTCTTTTTGGTGTAGAGGTAAGGCTCTTCGTAGTGAAGTGAGTCATCATAACATTTTAGGTGAAAACAAAATCCAGATGGTGTGTGGTGTTGGTATTGTGTGGTTGAGCTACGTGAGTCGTCGTTGACACATCCGTCGATAGGTTCGATGAAGCTCTCGAAGTCTGCGTAGATTACAAATGGTACGTCTTGTGTTTTGTAGACATTCTCAAACTTTATGGTGCTCCCCTCTTCTGGCATTTCTGTCTTAATGCTATCTACGTTCGAACAACGCTCGATGTGTTTCTCTAGAACTTTCTCACTAGTGAAACTATTTAGACACCGATAGCAAAAGTGGATCGCGTGTTGACGTTTACTTTTCGTACTAGATAACAGTCGGCTCATATTTTTAATCCGTGCGTAGTGAGAGTTAACCGTCCCATCTTCAAGCTGTTCTGTAATGAGTAACAGGTTAATAGTGTCTTTTGAGTCACCTCCAATGAGAAGTGGGTAGACACCGGTTTTCTCTTCGTAGGCAAACACGTTAATGTTAATCTTATTATTTTTCGTGAACTTCTTAATGTCTGATAGTGGTGTGGGGAACGAGATCCCACTCCAGTCGAACTTCTCAGATTCTCTCCTTAACTCTTTGCTTAGTCTCTCAGGGTGTTTTTGTTTTAGCATCCTCGCAGAGGTGATGGCCCATTTGATGCACTCGTTGTCAGTCTTGTTTTGAACGTTGACGATCGCGAGTTTTTTAACCAACGCCGCCGGTGTTGGGATATATGACGACCCGCTTATTGGCTTATATGTGTCAATATATATATCTAGTTTCACGACACGTAGGACTCGCCATCCGCTACCTTTTTTCAAGTAAGTCGACAAGTTTTCTAGAATTTTTCCAACAGATCTATCGTATAACTCGTCCGTATCTGTCCCAGACAACGTGGTGCTCACGAGAGAACGAAACATCGCGACCGCTTCGACAGGCCCAGCGTCAGTCGCTCTCACCATAACGCATTCTAGAGCGAGTTTTGTTTTTAGTCCGCTTCGCTTCTTCACCTCGTTGAGCCAGAGGTCTATCACGAGATGTTTGGATCCCTCTAGAAAGGTCTTCGGGTCTGTCTTCTTTTGAGCTTCGATGGAGTAGGTTTCCGAGAAGCCTCGAATAGCCTTCTCGGTCTTCTCCACGACTTGGTCTTCAGCGTCGTGGAAAACGTCCTCAGGATCTGTTAGCAACGGACTAACCTTTCTTTTCAAAACTTTGAAAGCACTCGCGACTCTCTTCTTGATCGGTTCGGGCGTGTGGTCAACGAACCAGTCACTCCACTCGCTTAGCTTAGTCCTTAAATAAGACTTTGGCGGATCACTAGCTGGCTCTGGTGTGCCAGCAATCCAACTAGACCACTCGCTAAGTTTTGTTCTTAAATAATTCATCGTCTCTTTATTATAAGGTTTTTTTAAATAAGGAAAATCGATTATTATATAAACTAGTTGTTATTTTTCAAAAAAAACGAATCTTTTTGAAAAAACATGTTTTTTTTTTTTATCCTCATCGTCTCGATTTTACACTATCTCTTTACGGAACGTGTACGTAACTCCATCGACTACAAGACTTTTCCCTATTTTTATACGATAGGTAATAGATCCTACAAACATTTTCAAACTGTTTGCTAATTCGAATATACTTTTGTATTTTGTTTCTTCTCCAGTGTTCACGTTTGTTTTAATCACAATTTGAGCAGGTTTTCCACCTTTACAGTGATCGTACCTCTTTGGTATTTCTACAGGTTTCATCTCTAGTGTTTTTCTAATTTCACTATGACTTGCATTACATTTTAGTTTGGCTCCTCGTTCTTCTGCAATAGCTTTTAGATCTTTAAGAGTTTGGTGATCGTCCTTCTCTTTTTTTGGTAATGGTTTTCTTACTCTCTTAACCTTCGGTCTCTGGATCTTATTAAGTGAACCTTTTGGGCGTGTCATATCTCTCTTTATTACAACATATAGCTTAGTTCTTTAAGTTTTCGTTTTTTTGGATCTTAGAAGGTTTGAGAGGGTGTTCCATTCTTCGCTAAGGTTGAGTTTTCGATCCAACGTGAAGCAACGACTTGTGAGTGCAGCGATCAAGAAGATTAGCGTAAGCATTTTATTAGTTTCCAAACATCTCTGTTTGGGAACTGCAGATCTCAACCTAGAATTGAACACGTTCCCTCTTCACTTTCACGACCTTCTTCTCTTTCATAACAACCATCTCATGGAGATATAACTGTAGGTGAGCCACTCCGTCTTTGATGAACACGCTGCTGATGTCGACTGCAGCGTTCACGTTATATTTCTTGAGTTTCAAGAGATCTTTGAACTCAACTTCCTTGTCGTCTTCGTCGAAAGCCGAGAACAAGTTCGGGTCACATTTGACGTAAACTTTGTCATTATATAACCCACTCTTAATCTCAGTTATGGTGTCGTTGTCGAGTTCTTTCAGAACCTCTTCACCAACTTTCTCTAAACTTTCGAGCTGCTCTTCACTCAAACACAGAGCTGCGGTAAACTTTTCGTCGTTGAACTTGCTCTTCTGAACTCCGAAGGTGAACACGCCCTTGAATAGGATTGGTGCCATCTCGACGCTCACGGTGGAATTTTTATATTTCTTGTTCACAACACACTTTCCAAACTTGATACTCATCCTTTATTACTCTAAACTTGTGAGTCCTAGCGACGATCTCTTGATTTAAACGCGACGTAGTTATAAGTCTTGTAACCAACCCACCCCACGCTCACGAATATCACCCCCTCCGATATTGAAAGGTAGTCAAGCATCTCCGGCGATGGAGTGTAGTAGTCGTGGAGTTGCGGTTCTTTGCGAAATGTTGCGGACAACAAGTCCAGAGCTGAGTTTGTGACGTTTATGTCGCGGTTCGCGTCCGACAAAGCAAGTCGTAGTCTCGCAATTTTATCGCGGTGTTCAACCTCTTCTTCATTCCACTTTTCTCTAGCACGCGCAAGTTTCTCCATCGCAAGATTGTGACGTTTCATCTCTTCGCCGTATTTGTTCCCATCTAAACTTTTGAAAAGAAAACCAGCCCCTGCGAACGCAAGTGCATTGAATAATCCTCCTGATACCATAGCAGCCATGTTCTTTATCTTATGAGAGAAAGCACGTGATAAATGTTCACTGGAGTTAGTTCACGCCACTCACACTTAGAAGATTACGCGATCAAAGTTCTCAAACTTGAGAAAAAGATCGTTGAGTTGGAGGAACATGCGAGGTATCGTGTGAAGAAGATAAGCGATTTAGAACATGCGAACAAGTACTTCAAAAGTCAACATGGTAGTGGTGACATGGATGCTAAGAAGTAGTCAACTAGGAGGACGAGTTAACTGTGAGTTAACTGTGAGTTAACTGTGAGTTAACTGTGAGTTAACTGTGAGTTAACTGTGAGTTAACTGTGAGTTAACTGTGAGTTAACTGTGAGTAGATAAAGAGACGTGATGGAGACCATAACCAATAACAATCCTGAGAAAATTAAAGATCCGAGACGTGTAGCGGCTGGTAAGAAGCTCGCCGAGATCAGTAAGACCGCGAAAGAGAAGAAAGCTCGCGAGCGGTTCGAACAAGATAGTCAACGCGAAGTAGTGTGTGATGAACTCCCTAGTTTTGGTTACGTTATCGGAACTATCGGTGCTATCACGGGGGTGGCCGCGCTATACTTCGCATATAGACAAGACAAGTCTCAAGACAAAACCCGAGACAGTCCCACGACAACCGCACAACAGGCGACAACCAGTCACACTATAGAGTCTTTTGACTAAGAAAAAAAAACACTACAATAAAGAATGACAGATCGTAAAGTTATCATGAACGAAGTCTACGACACCTTACTCTACGTCGCAGCTGGAGTTGGTATTAGCATGGCGTCAAGGAAAGTTTTCGGTGAGTCCCTAGGCACACCAAGTAGTCTCGTTGGGACGTTGAAACTCGCAGCCGCGGTCACCGCGGGCACGGTCGCCGTGAAATATGCACAACAGAAGAAACTTATCCCAGACGACCCTTTCAAGTGAGAACTTGACCTTACACACTTTTCGTAATGATCGCTCATTACGAAAATTTTTCACGTTATAATAAAGACATGTACGGTCAAAACCTAGAAGAGCTAAGCTCCACGGTGAAGAAAGATTTGCAGGTTTCCAAGAAGAAAATGTTACGACTCAAAGTCAAGGCTATTGTGAAAATAGTCGTGACTACAGTCGTGCTCGTCAGCGGGATAGTGACGTCGATATTAGTTCCGAACCCTATATCAGCGGCTGTCGCTATTGGTGCTGCGACGATATTGTCAGGGTCGGAAGGTATTAGACACACGGTGAAAAGGTTCAAATCTGTGAAAAGTAATAACAAAATTATCGAAAAGACAGACAAAGCCACTGATGAGATGATATTTATCGACAAAGTCAGAGCTTCGGTTGGAGTGGACCCGTCCGCACCATCGCTATATCCGAACTTGCAAACCTAAAATTCGCAGAGTCTTGTTGTTTTGTAACCCGAACGGTTACAAAAGACGTGGAACTCTCACACGATATCATATTCTAACATCATGCTCTTGTTAAGACTCGAGATCTCGGCTGGCTCCAAGAGACCGCTCACGATCTTCAACCCGTAAATCTCACCAGAGGTGGGCTTGTTGACGCTCGACAATTTTTTGCTGGAGAAGACCGAACCAAAACCCTGACCAGGGGCAGCCATTCTCGTCGTGGCGAACCGCTCGTTGAAAAAGACCGAGCCGAACGTGGCTCCGTTCGCCTTCGTGTTCGCCGTGAAGCCGCTGTTTGGAGATTTCAGGTCGTTCACGCGAACGTGACTTCCACTCATCATCCAGTGACACGAGATCAGGTGTTTTTCCAACCAGTTAACGGTCGGTGGGAATACACAGTTATACTCTCCAACTGGCCATCCACCACCAAATGTTATCTTGTCGTTCGGGTCAGCGTTGTAGGCGATGAACTTGTCATAACTCCCGTTATCATTACCAACGACATATGACCAACCTCCGGGGGACGGCTCCGCGAGTAGTTTGATCACCAGGAAGATGGATACATTGATAGTGGTGAGTCTAGGACAGTCAAAAAGCATCCTCGTGGATCTTAAATTTCTAATGAACCCATCACCAACCGAAGGGCTTTTGCTGTAGACCTCTTGATGAAAATAAGAGTTCCCGTCTTTGACTTTCGTGACTCTTGTCCTACCGGTGTGTTTCGTGATCACCGCGTTAGACACGTTAATGTTGAAAACAGTCTCGTAAGGCGGTTTTTTCTCAGGTGCAGTAGCACCGTGGTCATATCCGAGATACAAACTCATTTATTTACAACACGAACTTGCTCACTATCACTCCTAGCACCACTAACGATATCGAGAACAGCCTCGAATTTCCCGTGGTTGGTTCGCTAGTCGTGGGCGGAGTGGGTGGCGTGGTTTTCGCGTTGTCGAGTGATTCTAGATGTTCTCCACCACTAGAGTGAGTCTTCTTTTTGATCACGCTCTTAAAGTTGAGTCCGTTGTTGAAACCAAAAACCATGCTTGTTTCAGATGACTCTCTAAGTAAGTTGTTGTATCCCGCGATGGGTGTTTTCAACAATACCATACTTCGCGGGACTAACCACGTGTTTGGAGTGACCGCCATGTCCAACTTAACGTGCGTGTCTTTGATAGCCTTGTTCATGAGGTTGATCCACGTGCTTGGTGAGTATTGTACGACCGCGTCTTCCACTATGTTTCTAAAAACTTGTTGGACTTCACGAGCACTCGCACGAGATCCTACGATACTTTGCTTAGACTTTGCCTGTGCACCGAGTAAGGCGTAGACATACACCTCTATCGACTGGTTTAACAACTCCTGACCTAACTCTGTGATCCCATTACTGACTCTTGGACAATAGCGTTTGTAATCTCCTTGTAAGTCTCTAATAATACTCACCCAATTACCACCGAGAGGGAGATGGTTTTTCAACACTCTCCAATCTGGAATGTACAATCTCAAAATGTCTGCAATGTCAGGTCCACTTTTGTCAAGACGAAACATCACCCTTCTCATGGTGAAATACACATGAAATCTCATGAGACTTGTTATTTGTTTCGGGACGTCAGGGTTTGGTGTTAGGTTTTGTAAAGACACCCCAGACCTGTACGTGGCAATGTACATCGCTGCAATAGCTTGGTAGTAACTCTTCGACAATGTCCACACTGTACTGATCATACTCCCCTCGGGTCCATCCTGATAATACTTTTTCGTGTCTATCACTATCTTGGGTAGGTTAGAGTTAAAGTAATTCTTATCGTCAACGTAGACGTTGAAGTCGTTGACGTGGTAGTTGAGTACGTACGGTGGATACGTCACGTTAGACGTGCCAGCTCTCTCCGTATGCAAGAGTTTTTGTACTGTCCCACCACTATTCCATATTCTTGGGAAAGGTGTGTTGTTATGTAACCATTTCCACATACTTTGATCGTTTTTGAACGTGGTGCTGGTAATGTCTGTCGAGAGTATGTCATTATTTCGAAAGTATATATCTACTCTTGTCACGTCACCGTCTTGTGTCTCGACTGGATCAAATTCAAACTTACTCAGTGTGGCGTATGGATATTTTTTCAAAAGATCTGACTTTGCCTTTTGAATTGCAATCTCAGAATTTTTAATTGCCTTGTCGTAGTTCTCACCGTAGTAGGCTCGTATCATTTTTATTTATAAATAAAATGAAGAGACTATCAGTATTCATCGAGAACGGTAAGAAAACAGTCATGTTGGATAGGAGTTTGATACTTCCAACGTGCTCGACTCTCGTCGTAAAGTCGGTGAGTGTGTTTTGGGATTATAAGAATGTGATTAAAGACTACAACGATGTTATTCAGTACAACTCACAAAAGATTACACTACCCACCGGGTATTGGTCATTTGAGAGTCTTGCGAAATACTTTGTTGACAACGACACTACAAAACTAACAATCTCACATAATGTATACGATCATACGTGTACACTAAAAACAGAACATCCTATCAAACTATACAAGTTTGGAGAGTTACTTGGTTTCCCAGCAGAAACTCTAGTACCAAAAGGAGAGGAGGTTAGTCCTGGCAGGATAGACATCAATAGAGGTCTAAGATTTGTAGAAATTCATTGTGACACTCTTGTAGACGAAACTATAGACGTGTCAGGTAAACAAAGTAGTGTTATCGCAGTTCTTCCTATCACGTCAGAGTCTACACTCAGTGGTAGTATATTACATTTCCCAACGGTGGAGTCTAGTGTTCCCACTCGTAGTGGGACGTACAACAACTTGTCTTTTCACACCAAAACAAATGTGAGTGGTATAGACGAGGTAGGGAGTGTTTTGATTGATATTAATATACTCTCAAATAAAAAGTATGGATAGCGACGTTGTAACAGAGCAGAGTCTAAGAGATTTGTACTATAACCCTGTGACTGGTTATCAAAGCATGGAGAGACTATATCAAAAAGCATTAGAGGAAGGTCTAAACGTAAGTAGAAAGTCTGTGAAAGAGTGGTTGAAAACTCAAGACACGTACACACGGCACAAGACCATAGTGAGACGTCACAAGTTTCGAAAAACATGGGTCTCGTACCTTGGTGAACAAATCCAACTCGACCTCGTCGATATGGGAAAATACAAAAACAAGAACAACGGTTACTACTGGATACTCACGTGTGTCGAGATTCTTAGTCGCTACGCTTTCGCTACCCCTGTGTATCGGAAAGACACGAAAAACATGACGAAAGCCGTAGACGAGTTACTACGTCAGTTTCACGAAAGATTTGAGATGTATCCGAAACTAGCACAGTTCGATGAAGGACTAGAATTTTACAATGTAGGCGTTAAAAACTTGTTAGGAGAACATGACATAGAACATTTCTCCACAAAGTCTGACAAGAAAGCGGCTGTGGTTGAGAGATTCAACAGGACCCTGAAGACTAGTATGTGGAAATATTTCTACAGCAAGGGAACGTACAAGTGGATAGACGTTCTAGACGACCTCGTTGAAAGTTATAACAACACGAAACATAGTAGTGTTCTCATGAAACCGGTAGACGTCGACAAGACTAATGAGAGTCAGGTATGGATGACACTTTTCGGTCAAGACTTGGGTGAATTTCCACTACCAAAATATAAACTTGGACAAAAAGTGAGAATAAGTAAGTACAAAAGTATATTCACAAAAGGTTATGAAGCAAATTTCACTGAGGAAATTTTTTCCGTGAGTAAAGTGGTTCGTGGAGATCCGAATGTCTACGTTCTCAACGATGAGAGTGGGGAAGACGTTATTGGTACGTTCTACGAGGAAGAGATGTCCGCCGTTGAGAAAACAGACGATGCTACGTACCGTGTTGAGAAAGTTTTGAAAAGAAAGACAGTGAACAAGAAAAAGATGGTTTTGGTCAAATGGGCTGGTTATGACGCCAAACATAACTCTTGGATTCCTGAGAGTGATATGGAAAATTTGTGAGAAAAAGTGTCAAAAGTGTACATTGTGAAAAGATACGCAATCGAAAATAACGTTGAAAACGTATAAGAAGTTTTTTTTAAAAAAAAACATAAATTTTTTTTTCTTTCAAAAACGTCATGATCGCGTGTCGGCACATTCCAACATGTCAAAAGAATTTCAAAATTTCAAAATAAAATTTCAAAAAAAAATAAAAATATTTTTTTCCTTATTTCCTTTGACAATTTGGAATGTACCGCTCAGGGGTCGCGTCGTGGCGTCATTACGAGAGACCCCCTCTACTAGACTGTTGCCATCGCGATCCGATAGCGTCTCTCTTCATTTCAATCATGGATATCCCGCTGTCGAGGGACAGACTAAAAGAGCTTTTGTACAAAGAGTCAAGAGCTAGAACATCTGTGATGAGAAGAAGAGCTAGAATTCAAGAAAGTCTTAGAGAGTGTGAAGAGAGACTTGCAACAGCCATGGCAGAACTGGCAGAGCATGAGCGTCGAATAACCATGTTTGAAGATGGTCTACGCAGAAACCCTTCACCGCCAGAGCGACAATCGGGAAGACCAGAGTGAAGAAGAGGAGCTTTGTTCACGTTGTTGATTAAAACAAAACATTTTAGTCGTCTCACCTTTAGAGACGGTCTGAGAGCTTTTTAAAAGTCTTTGTACAGAAAATATAATTTTTTAAAATTTTTTTTACGAGTGTGTCATTAATATCTTATTTCAAACGCGTTGTCTAAGGAGTGAGTGTCTCTAGACACTTTGTATGTGTTCGTAATACATGTTAACACTGTAAGAAAGTTGAAACTCATAGTGTTTCCAACGGGTTTTTGAGATTTTAACGGCTTTTCTTTTCGGGACGGGCTCGCGTACGTAGCGGTCAGCGGTCGCGATAAGAGTGGAGGGGGCCCCTCTAGTGAAAAAAATTATTTTTTTTTTCGAAAACTTCTAAAAAACATTCAACAAATAAAATGGCAGAAGCTGATGATAATTTTGAGATGGAAGAAAGGTTTCCAGAGTACGATAATCTGGATAACGAAGAGTTAGACACGACTCTTGACGATTTGAACCGTAGATTTTTAGCTGAAGACGACCCACTAGTTAGTGAAAGAATAACATATATAAACCGTCTTCTTCTAGCCGAGACGAGTTTTGGTGGTGATCTAGATGTAGGGGGTGGTGTAGTGAACGATGTGTTTGCACAAATAGACAAATACGTTCAAGACTCGCGTAACGGACAAAAACTTAACCCGCTCTCAGAAAGTGTAATAGAGCTTAGAAATAGAACCACTGTGAAAGATGGAAAAGTTTTTTTCAAAGAAAGATTGAAAAACGGCGGGTTCTCTACTATTGAGAAAATAGTTTTAAACAACGTAAACGACTCGTATGTGAAAAACATGGCGAAAAGAAACTCAAACGCCGTGTCGCAATTCGATAAACTCATCGAGTCTGCAGTAAGTGAAACGAACACGGCTGCAGAGCTACCGATGATTTCTGTCGTAGACCAAGTAGTGATACCAGACGATGTTCTCAGTAGACTCGGTGAAGAGGACCAGCGTGTTGTCAATGGTGTACTCAACCCGTCGACTACAATCTTACCAGAGAGTAGAGTCGGTAGTCGTGGAGCGATCCAACTCATGATCGACGAGTTTCGAGAGAGGAGTAGTGCGAACCTTGAGTTAGCGAGAGACAGTGATATAGCCGACGCTAGAGAGTTTTTTCAAAAGTCATTCGACGAAGACGCGGTTGCTGACGCTTTCGAACAACAAAGGGTTATTGAGGAAGTTCGCGGCGAGCAAGAGAGAGATGTGAGTCGTCTAGAGAAAGTAAAAAAATTTCTCAGAGAGAATTGGGTAGGCGTGTCTGCGTTAGGTATTGCCGTGGCAGGACTACTTACCACTATAATTATCGGAGCGAGAACTGCGATCGCGAAAGGAGCGAATGCAGCGGTCGTTCGCGAAAGTAGTGAAAAACGCTATTGTTAGTCTAGGTCCGTTCGC
The DNA here is from genome assembly GCA_035772405.1 of Chrysogorgia sp. JL179-B06. NCBI lineage: Eukaryota > Metazoa > Cnidaria > Anthozoa > Scleralcyonacea > Chrysogorgiidae > Chrysogorgia > Chrysogorgia sp. JL179-B06. Next base: position 256,110 of record JAYKKM010000397.1, on the reverse strand, counting down.
GGTAGGAGTGGCTAATTTCGTCTACACCTTGCTGAAGGCTGGTGTGAAAACACTACAGTGGCTAGCTCAAAACCTGTGGATTGTAGTCATTGGCGTGATATGGATGGTGAACGAGTATAGAAAGAGCAGGAAGTGAATCTACATGTTTAAAGAGATGAGATATAAATAAAGTAGAGAGAGATGAGCAAGTTCATGGAAAAGAAAAGAGTAGTCTACATACTATATAACACAGTCAACAAAGTCAGCTATGTTGGAAGCACTTCGTTGACAATGAAGAGGAGAATGCAAATTCATCAAAATGACTCACTGAGTTCAAACAGCAAACTATATCGTAGTGTACGTGAGATCGGTGGTTGGGAGAACATTAGATATCTAGTACTCATGGAGAAACTCTGCACAAAACCGAGGATACTCCGATATGAAGGGTTGTGTATCAACATGTTCCAAACAACACTCAACGTGTATAGACCAGGAGTGTATTTAGACGACGATGGTGAGATTGATAAAGTCGCGTACGATAGGAGATACCGCATCGACAACATGGAAAAAATCAAAGATTATCAAAAAGAGTACCGTATCGCTAACATGGAAAAAATCAAAGATTATCAAAAAGAGTACCGTATCGCTAACGCGAATAAGATTAGTGAGACAAATAACGACATCGTCATAGTGAAAGAAGTGATGAACGATCTCATAGATAAATGTGTTTCGCTCAACTTATCAGACACTTCAGAAACTATCTAACACCTAGAAAGACTTATAATGTCGTAGTGAGAGATCGGAAACCAAAACCAGACGATGACTTCGAAGTGATCTTACTATCAGATGACGAAGGAATAGACACAGTCTACTAAATTTTAATCTTTTCATAACTTTACATAGTTATGAAAATTTTTCACACTATAATAAATGAGCAGCAACAAAGACTTATCACCGCATGCAAAGAAGACTAGTATGTCAACCATCAAAGGACCACGTACACGTCATGTTGTGACGATGAATCCTAACAAAGCTAACCCTAACGAGACACTCTACATTAACATCCCGAAACTGAAACCAGACTCGTGTCTTGTTCCAGGGAGTCTACATGTTCTGTTTGACTTCAAAAACGCCAATGTCAAGAGTTGGTTTTTGAATAACTTAGCCAAACTTCTTCAAAGTCAACTCACAGTCAAAATGGCTGGTGAAGTCGCCTACGACAATGTTGGTGAATCTACCATCGCCGTCTACAAAGACTTGTGGAAAACAACCATCCAGCGAGAAGAGATGATGGAATACGGAGTTGGTGGAGAGAACTTGCGAAAGCTTATCTCTAAAGACGATAGTGGAGCTGCAAGTGGAAATATCGCAAAAGTTTCCGACGCATTAGTCTATAGCGTCTTCGGAACAAAACAAAAAATATCTCTTGATAAGATTTTAGGAGATTCTGGATTGTACGCTCCGTACAATATGTCAAACAACCTTCAGTTTGCTATCAGACTACCTGCAGCTAGCGACATCATGATTGCACAATCTGGTAGTGCCGTTGCTGGATACTCTCTAGAGAATCTAGAACTCGAATACGAGACTATTGACAACATCGATCTTGCAAGTGAGATTACAAGTCTCTACATGGTTGGAAAGTCACTACCCTACGAACACGCCACTCTCATGAAAAGGAGTCCATGGGGAAAAGGTGAAACGTTGATTAACGAAAACATCAACCTACCACGAAAAAGTATGAAAGCTGTAGTGTTGTTATTCACTAAAGCCGCGATCACTGACTCTGAAGAGTTTGTCTACCCGAACATCGACAACGTCAAAGTTACTATTGAAGGTGTTCCCAACGAAGTGTACAGCCAAGGGATTCCAAAGTCAAGGTATTACTCTGAAGCCGAACGGTTATTTGGTCAAGTCAATCAAAGTGTTACTCACAGGGAGTTCTTCAAAGATAGTTTTGCATTGGCAATAGACTTGCGAAGTACACGAGACCAAAAAGTACATGGATCAGGTAAAAAGATTATGAACACACAGAGTGGAATTCTGTTGGAAATTACAAAACGTGTTACAACCACCGACTTGATATGTCACATATTCGTACTATCAGACGCATTGTTAAACATCGCATCAGGAAACTTACAAAATATTCAGTACTAAACTAGAGTCACAACACATGGTTTTTCTTACATTGAGATGTAAGAAAAACAAAAAAATAAAAGATGGATATCCCGTTTAACATGTTGATAGTAGGACCAACTTATTGTGGAAAAACTTTCTATCTTTTAGAGATGTTAGAAAAACACTTCAAAGGAACATTCGACTACATCGTTCTTCTTTGTCCAACTATACTCTGGAACACGACGTATCATAAGTGGAAATATTATCATGATACGAAATTCATTGTTCTACCTGTTGAACAGGATAATGTGAACACGACGATGGAATATGTTGTTGACGTATACACCGACACGAACACACTTATTATTCTAGACGATTGTGCGAGTGGTCAAGATGTAAAAAACAGAACAAGTGAACTTGTCAAGCTAGGCTACTCTGGTCGACATTATGGATTGTCTACGATCGTTCTAACACAACAACTTACGAGTATTGCAAAACCTTATCGAGAGAACATTTCGAGAATAACTAGTTTTCATAACACGAATAAAAAAGATATGCTTGAACTTATCAACGACTATTTGAATGGTGTCTCTAAAGAAGACGTGATATGTATCACGAAAGAATTAAGAGAAAAGAAACACGCGTGTCTAGAAATAAATCTTAGACATCCTTACGGTTATGAGGTTATTTCACCTAAATAAAGAATGAATCCAGAAGACTTAACTAACTCTGCGCAAGAAGAAACAACAAACTCCGAAACCACTGAAGACATTGCGAAGGAGGTCGATAGGAAGAGAGAAGAACTCTTACTTCTAGCGAGTGATGGTGAAATTAAAAAGAACGAAGCGTACGTTAGAAAGGCTAATGCGAAGACGATTCTAAAGTTGTACGCTGAATATGAAGCTGAAGTACGAGAGAAAAGCACTGTATTTTTATGTGATATGTTTCTATCAAAATTTGCCATGATGATGGGTGGATTTGATGCAGTAGAGAAACCAGAAGAGATGGAAAAAGAATTAAAGAGAGACCCTTATCTTAACAAAGATTTGAAAAGTCTCATGTCAAGGTTAACACCACTAATCCCGTTTCTTGGACTACTATCCGGTGGACTCACTGTAGGAAAACATATGTACAATCATACAAAGAGTGAGAAACAAGACGATAATTCAAAAACACCTACCTAGTCTGAACGAGAAGTCCATGTGTATAATAACTCACTACGCCATTTGCGCGAATAACAGCAGGACCACAATCACGATGAAGTCTACCATTTACCCGCCATTCTTGGTGTTTTCCGTTAATGTACGCTGGAAGATCATTGTCACGATGAAGATATCCATGCTTGTACCATTCACTAAATCCAAACGAAGAAATAACTGCAGGAATATCATTGAACGAATGAAGTCGTCCGTTTTCATCATAGGTTCTCATTGTCGAATTTTTATTAAGAAAAAAAGTTGTTTTTTTTTTGTAATCTTTTGAGATTACAAAAATATTTTACTACACTACGACTCTGTTATTGATGGTGTGACAGTTGGTAAATCTTCATACTTCTTATCATCGTATCGTTCATACCCAGCTAGAACGTCCAACTCTACCGTACCATCTTCCTTTCCAAATTTCAAACCAAGTTTCACTCTTCGATGAGTTTTCATTGTCATGTTGCGTGGCGGTTGATCTACTGGTTGAGACTTACTTTTGTTTTTGCTAGATAGACAACCCATTTTTTATCTAACTCTTTTTTACGAACAAAATGGTGAGCAGGTCTTAGAATTCGTTGGACTAAGAGCCAAACTCTACGCTCTCAAGACGTTACGAAAAGAACAAAAGAAGTGTAAAGGAGTCAAAAAAGGCGTGGTTGACAAAGACATTAAGTTTAACGACTATAGGGATTGCCTGTTCAGCGGGGTGTCTATCTACAAGACTATGAACGTGTTCAGATCACACAAGCACGAGATCTACACTGAGGCTGTCAACAAGAAAGCCTTGAGTTCGAACGACGACAAGCGGTATATCTTACCGGACGGTATTAACACGCTGGCTTTGGAACACTTTAGAATTGGAGATTCGTGCACTTATTTGTAAAATGTTAAAATAATAACACTATAAATTTCTAACTCAATAGGGTTAGAAATTTTTTTTTTCGAATGACGTCACTCAACCGGAAGTGACCGAGGCGGGGGACTGGGGGAGAGTGACCGCGTGGGGGGTTGGGGGAGGGTTGGGAGGTGGGATACCAACTCACTCTCGAAAAAACGCCGATTTCAACCCACTTTTTTGAAATGGGGGTGAAAGCGGCACTTACCTACTACTTTGGTTAGACAGGTGAATGCGGAGCGCGAGTATTGGCGTGGGGTGCTTAAACGGATAGCAGAAACTATCCGTTACCTATCGGAGCGCGGTTTACCATTTCGTGGTTCAGATGAGGTTATTGGATCACCCACAAACGGCAACTACTTGGGCACACTGGAATTGTTGGCCATGTTCGATCCATTCCTAGCGCAACACATCAACAATAACGCAAACAAGGGATGGGGTCACACCTCCTATCTGTCGAAGACAATTTGCGAAGAGTTTATCAATTTGCTATCAAATCGTGTGCAAGAGTATATCATTACGGAAGTAAAGTCTGCGAAGTATTTTTCGGTTTCAGTAGACTCAACTCCCGATATTACTCATGTTGACCAACTCACCTGCATTCTTCGGTACGTTTTGTCATCGGGTCCTGTTGAACGATTCTTGACTTTCCTCGACATGCAAGGTCACAGTGGAAAAGAACTAGCGGAAAGCTTGCTCAAGTTCTTAAAAACGAATGACATTGATGTTGCTAATTGCCGCGGCCAGTCGTACGACAATGCAAGCAATATGAGTGGGAAATATAATGGCATGCAGGCCATTATTCGAGAACAATGTAACCTGGCTGAGTATGTGCCCTGTGCCGCACATTCCCTCAATCTTGTTGGTCAGTCTGCCGTTGGTTGTTGCGAGCTAGCTGTTAAGTTCTTCGGTTTCGTTCAACGCCTTTACTCCTTTTTTGTTGCCTCAACCCATCGTTGGAAAATTTTGACTAATCAACTTTCAAGCCAAAGTCGACCAACAGTCAAACGCATGTCTGATACTCGCTGGTCGGCACGTGCAGACGCTACGAAGGCTCTAGTTGAGGGTTATGACGAAATCAATGCTGCTTTGGAAGAAATCGCTGATGACGATGAGGAGAAACCCGAAATTAAAGCAGAAGCTCGTGGTATGGCCTCCTATATGAACCAACTCGAAACTGGAATACTCGCAGCTTTGTGGCACCACATCCTGCATCGTTTTCACGGCAACAGTCAAGTCCTGCAATCAGCCGACCAAGATCTCAACTCTGCAGTTGCAATCTACGAATCCCTAATCGAGTTTGTCCGTAAGCTGCGGGAAAGATTTGAAGAGTTTTGCGCCAAAGGGAAGAAGCTCAGTGAATGTGACCAGTTCGTGGACGGAGTTAGACGCGTCCGTCAACGAAATCGCCGTTACGACGAGCCAGGATCAGCGCCTGAAGTGCCACAGACTCCAGCCGACAAGTTCCGTACGGGTAGTTTCCTGGTGATAATTGATTGCCTTGACGTCGAGTTGCGGAAACGACTGGGCGCATACACTGGCATTGCTGCAAAGTTTGGTTTCCTGCGAAACCTCAAGGATCTTCCAGATGAAGAAGTGATCCAAAGTGCGAAGAGCCTCCAAGAGGCATACCCAACGGATTTAGAAGCCTGTCTGCCAGACGAATTATTACAGTTTTCTGGTTTTCTCAACACAGAATTTGCTCAAAAATCATTAGATACAACTACATCTTCAGCTGTAGCTGCAACTTCTTCAGCCCAAGCTACGACCGACACATCCTCTGACAACGAGTCTGATGACGAATCCGTCATATTGGTCATAACGAAAGATGATGATGACATCCATTTAAACGTGGAGTCGCTGGAAATGCGAATGTACAGACTTCTTGTGTCAAACAACCTGGAAACTGTATTTCCAAACACGGTGATTGCATTCCGCATTTATTTAAGTTTGATGATTTCGAACTGTTCTGGTGAAAGGTCGTTTTCCAAACTCAAATTAATCAAGAGTCAGCTCCGAGCATGCATGAAACAGGAGCGACTAAATAACCTCACTCTTCTTAGCATCGAAAACAAACTTTTGCGGAAAATTGATATGTCTTCGATTATTAACGATTTTGCTCTTCAAAAATCGCGTAAGCATAACGTGTACAAAACATCTGCAGAATAAGACTCAAATGACAATTGTTACATGCCCATACCAATCATGTATATGCGGATATTGTTCATATGTTCTATTTTACCATGTAAATAATCTATTTTCGTTTAGTTGTTATATGTTATTGTTGTTACATAAAATATCAGTTTAAATATAATTATTTGTATTTATTGTTTCGGTGAATATGCAGGCGACTTTTCAAATTTCAACGCATGCAATACAAAATATATCGAATCTTTATTATATATTTGAGTCTTTTTGAATTCAGCGTTTAAAGTGCCTGGGGTGGGGGGGTCAAGGGGCCCCGCGCTGATAATATGCCCCGGGCCCCGCGCATGGTTAATCCGGGCCTGCTTCATCATAAATCCTTAGAACATGTAGTTTAATCGAGTGAAATGCCAAATATTACTTGTTATATATATACATTTCACACTGCCTATGCAGCACTAAAACTTTTTTTTAACTGTACCATATGATTTTTTACCATTTTTAATATAAGATGTTTCCTATAAAAATTAAGTATGTTAAAATTTATACCAATTACCTGTTTCATCAATCACTGGGATCGGCGTTGTATACTTCACATTACAAAAAGTACATGGGCTGTGAAACATTTTGGATCAGGTACCTATAGAAACAATTATATATAATTTTAAGTCTTTATTTAAAACTTGCAGTAAGTAAAGGACAGGATAATATTATTATAATTCTTCTTAAAAAGTAGTCTTACTCACAGGACTTCAGGGATTTGAAATTGATGTCTCAGATGGTGAACTTCATTGCAGTAATATGAAGAATAGCTGCAATCCCTACAATGAGTTTCAGCTAACCCAGAACAATTATCTCAAACACATTTCTCTGGAACAAACCCTTCCAGTTACATATGTTTGGTAAGTAGCCCAATCCTTATCCTTTGCCAATGTTTGGCCAACCTTTCTTTACGAAATTGGTAGGAAGACTTATTTTTCACAACCTGATCGTTTTCTGTTTCGTTTAAAATACCAATGCATTCATCGCTGCTGATGTTTGTTTGGATTCTGCGGCACACTCAGTCTGTTTCACGAACACGGTTAGTATTCAAAGATCTCGGAAGATAACGGTAGATGTACGTATTCGCCCAGCAACATCGACAATTATAATTACAGAGTCTCCTTTCTTCTTTCTTGACTGGAAATACATAATTCATTTTCCCAACATTAAACTCTATTCATCTCGGCCATGGATGGACAAATAAAAGAATCTAGCCACCCCTTCTAAGCATTATATTTTACCTGATACTTATTCGTTCACACACGTTTCACAAGCCAATAATTCACTGGATACAATACTATAATAATCTTAGCAATTACTGCTTTACAATAGGTGGATTATGGGTGGGTTTGTAGTGTCTTGCAACTGGTGACCGCTAGGGCCTAAAAACCCTAAAATCACATATTTTGTAACTTTTTCCTTTTCAAGGGTTCTCTTGGCATCTCTCTATGTTTGTATTCTTAAAAATGTTCGCAGAACAGGTCACAGAACATTATTGAACCCTTTCGTGCTCGGTTACTGAATGTTTGTTGCTTTCACTTTGTTCTTCTTTCGTTCTTCCAAATGATTTTGTAGGCTGTAACCAAACAAAACCTAATAAAATACAAATAACAATGTTGTGAAAAGTACTGGAACTGACATACAAGACCGCATAGTGACTGAAACTAACCTACTATTTGGCCCATGATTGTATGCATTTTGGCTTCACTTTATGCAAGCTGTCCTCAAAGGATCTTAATATTAATATTGGACATCCGCTGACCACAAACATTTCATACTCATCCTTCCCTTACAGAAAAAGTCTATAGGCATCTATAGGGCACTTATAGTTGGATATAATAATAAGTTTCTCTATAGGTCGCCTATAGGTTGCCTATAGACTTTTTGTTGGGGTTCATCCAACATCCGTTTATGTGCGCTTTCACATTTGTCAGTTTCCCAACTTTCTCAGGAATTAAATGTACAATTTTAATATTTCAGCCTGAAATTACGACTTTATAATTTCATGGAGCAGCACAATGGCAGTATTCTGAAGATTGCAGTGTTTAAAGTTAGTCGATTTCAAGTGAGTCGAAGAAAAACATTTTCTGATGTCTTCCAGTAGCTGTACCATCAAGTCTTAAATATAAACTGTCTAAATATAAACTGTACTGAGTACAACTTACTATCAATGTCACATGTTTCTTCCTCGTGTTCAGGAATGGCGGCAAAGTCTAGTAAAATAAGTAATTTACGTTTCATCCAAAACTGATTTAGACCAATTAGAGGTACTGTTGACAACTTTCCACAAATACCGGAAAAAGGAATGACAAAAGTTTGCTGTGGCTTAATAAAAGTTATCAGTGTCGACAATTTTGGACATTTGACATTTCATTAAATTTTGGAATAAAGGCTGAGTACTAAATATAATAATAATAAATAATATATTGCAACAGTTGAGCTAAGATGTAACGAAATCATCTAACAGAAAAGTATCCAGAAAATTTACCAAAGCAAACATTTATGAAATAACAACTTGATAAGCTGGCTTACCAGTAAAATTACCTTAATTATAATATTTATGCCTACGGCTGATAAAGTGCAAGACAACATACCATTGTTACTACTACATATGTTTTCCTCAGACTCCTGAATGTTGACAAAGTCTAGTAAAATTAGGATAATGTATTAATTTTTCAACACTATATGAATAATGAAATTAACCGTTACATAAAACTGATCTTACTTAAATTTTAGTTTTGTTATAATCATCCTATAAAAAACACTTGCTGGTTTGGTTTGTCCAAGATTGGCCAACAGAGGGCTTTTTATCCCATGCCATAAATAAATATTAAAGAAATAGCTCATACTTTGGCATGCCCAATCAATTATACACGAGACGAGTTTGGCTCAAGCTTATCACCTGTTCTTATATGTTAGTTGGTAGCTCACTAAAAACTCACCTCCTTGGAACAAGTAGAAAAGCCACTTTTATCATCTCTGGTATATGTAGGATAATATTTTACATTCGATTAGATTTTGATGTTATCTGGAAGTACTTCTCATATGGGGAAGAATAGTGTTCTTACTATATTGATATCTCATCGTGTTCCAGAGATATTCGGGTCTTGTGACATCATCTACTCAACACAGACCAAAAAAGTTCCCCAAGTAAGGAATATATCAATTAATAAACAGTGCACATTGCAATGTATCATTCTTATTAGCACAGCTGTAAAGTTTCACTACAATCTACTTTTTATATCCATAGATATTCCCACTTTACGCAATTGTGAAGTAAATGACATCACAAAATATCTCAATGAGAAATTGACTAAGTGAGAAGGCTATTTGTTACTATTTTAAAAGTTCTTCTGAATAAAATCAAACATGTGATAGAGAATGTTTAGGTCTTAACTGACCTTTAATATAACAGAAAAAATGATAGAAAGGAATTTCTGAAACCTACAAATACGAAAATAATATTTTCATACCATCTAATGTGATATCACGTAGATTTTTCCCTTTAAATTGATGGGTGGAAGCTTCATCAATGGCAACCAATAGGCAACCACATCCATTTCTAGGGTGCTTTCCTGCATCCGATAAAAATCTTTGTGGACATGAATGCCATGTCCAAGATGGTTGGCCAACCAGCCGATCTCTGTCTCATTCATGCCCAGCAGCTGAGAGATTGTGGCAACCTATTTCCGAGGTTGGTTGATGTCAGAAGGTTTGCTTGTTTTAGCTCCAGCATGCTGCAAATATTCCTCATCACATCATTTCCTCTCAGCGAATTTATTGATTTGCCATCATTCATAGAAGACAAAGACATTGTCTTTGCTTACTTGTGCCTATTCCCTCATTAGATTAAGTGCAATGATTGCACCATTGATGTAATATTTATTACGTCTGGTGAAGGTATCTCTTTGAAAGATGCTCATGTAGCATATGTTGTCAAAGTTACTATGTAATACGTTGATAAAGAAGCATTGCTGATGATATATCCACCCGTTGAAATGTTTCATATGTCAGATCAACCTCAAAATGCCTTGGACTATCTGTTGCCTGTGCTTCTTATTTGGGATCCTGTCACTCTCAAGTACCTTCGTTCACTGGGGAATTAAATTGTCCATGTGAGGGATGCAAAGGTAGTATTTTGCGCCTCGCCCATTGGAAAAACGGCAGAAAGGGGAAACGAGAATTGTGGTGTCTGCTTTACGGTGTACATGGCCCTGTGTATTTGGTGAGTAGAGTTTACAGATGTAAGAATGGTATGATATAATAGCACATGATGAAAGTCTACTATCAATTCCTGAGTAACGACGTCCGTTCATACTGTTGCATATAGCCGGAGGAATAAAGGATCTGCAAGCATGTATCATATCTTATGTCATCACGGGGACGAAGCTTGATCAAATAGAAATAATGATATCCAAAGGCTGTATGACAGATATATGTGCAAGGGAAATATATACTATGCGGATTTCGAACCATTTGCTCTCTCACATGAAACTAAATAATTTCCAAATCTTCCAGAAGAATATAAATGACCCAGTGTCAATATAATAACGGACTGTTTTATATATGACTTTCAACAAAAAGAGGACCTTTATACTTTTGCAATGACACAAATCCCTAACGTAGGAGTTAAACGAAAATCAGACGGTCCTAACACATATTTTCGATTGTGATTTTATATAAATATTATATGAACAGTAATTTTTTTGCTGTTACACATTCTGTTTAAACTTTTTGAATCTGGTAAACTTGTTGTTAAAATTGTTAAAGTTTGTTAATTTTGTTTGCATCACAATATCAGTATGGGGCAATCTAAAAACTTAGATGTATTTTTATATTGACATTAAAAAATATTTAAAAATCTCTATCATGATTTATGAGCAGGTCATCAAAAAGGTGCCGAAAACCTTGGGGCTGGAATCTGAGCCTAGACCGAATGCTTGTGGTTGGGAACATCTCACTTGTTCCAGAATTGTTGATACTACTGAATTAAGTTTTACTTCTTTTAAGGCACATCACATGTTGTACTTTTCTACATGTGAAATTCTCTTTTACAAACTAACAAATACTAGGTCTTAATAGAGGAAATACCAGTCCTGTATTTTATTATATTTGCCAGATACAAAACATTAAGTTACATAACAAAACAAAACAGAAATACTTTAATCACCAAAATTTGGCAATTACACTGCAAGAGCAAAAGCCAATTACTGTGGGCCACTGGGCCCAACAAAACTCAAACTAAATAAAATATATTATATAAATAATATTGTATTCAAGCAGGGATGACAATATATTTTTAAAAAAACGTTTCATTTATTAAAATACAAAAAGCATGACTGTTAATTTATTAAACTAATGAGGAATATGTTCTTTGAACATTAAAGTGATAAGATCTCGAACATATGTTCCTTCTGCAGTATTGAATGCATACAACCGGTCTGGCTGAGTCTAGTTGAATCGTACTATCATTAACTATCTGTCTGGCCACATCATCATGTGCCATTGTAATTCCATTAATTTCGCAAATGTTGTGCAAAAACAAAATAAGCATATATAACAGTGGGCACATATTCCAGTTTCAAGTTAATGTGCTTATTCAGGATTTGCCATCTAGCTTTTAGTCTCCCAAATGCACATTCTATTGGGTTTCTTCCACTTCTTAGCATATTGTTGAATATTACTTCTTTGTTAGATGTTGGATTTGGGAACTCCTTCATACAATATGGCAATAATGGGTATGCTGGATCACCTAGTAATAATACTGGTACTTTATCATAACCTGGCAAAATTTCCTTATATAACATGGGTAGTTTCTCTTTGCTTAGCATTCTATTCATTCTAGAATTTGAAAACACTCGACCATCATGGACTGAACCAGGCCACCTTACATCAACATCTAAGAATTTGCCATTAGTGACATACCGCTTGTACATTTAAAGTGTACTTCATTCTATAACAGAAGTAATCATGTGCATTCTCATTAGTGATAAAATGGGAATATGAGTTCCATCGACGCATCCAAATGCTTGCGGAAAGCCAAATTTATTTTCCATTTCAGTAACAATCTTCATCATCTCCTGTTCTGAGGTTGGTAATTTGATATAATGTCCACACTTGTTAACCAAAACATGGCATGGCAAACTTTTCTGATCACAACGGACACTGTGCATATTGCTACGCCAAAAGCATTAGCGGTCATGCTAATTGACCCCTGGTCTTTCAGGTAATATAAAGTCATCGCCAATTGCTTCTTCCCCGACAAGACATCGTCTGCGTGCGGACCAGGACGAGCCTCAGCCAGATTCATGAAAATATATCGATTGAGTCGGAAATTTTTCTTCCATTCGCTTTCAACAGCCCTTCCTTCGCATAAATTTCTCTACCACTGATCTGTGCGTCCAGGTTGTCTCCGTAGTCTTCGTCGTAATCGAATCACTCTTCGTTTAACATACCGCAGTCGAGCGAGTGCCGAATTATATTGTGTAGCTGCATTTAACATTCATTGAACCTGTTCGTGTTTTCTCGCAATAAGAAGGTGAAGCAGCAGCAGTTGATTCAATAGAAGAGCAGTAATAAAGTGCAGGATGCTGAGAAGTGTACATATTATCACCAAAATCCTCTTGTCGGCATTTTGTTTTCTATTGTTTCTTTGCTTGGTAGCCGCATGTAATAAAGTTAACCCTACCATGTCAAATTTTGCTTGTTAACCCGGGCTAACTTTTTACCCTCTTGCTAGGGTAACCCTACCTCCTTGTAAACAGGGCCTTAGTTAGGAAAGATCGTCCTGGTTTGAGGATGGGTGGGGGAATTGCGATCATTTGCAGAAATGACTGGAAAGTGAGAGTGATAAACACAGGTTAGAGCTTTGAATGTACATGGTGTCAGATAACAACACCCAATTCTGAATATTATGTGTCCTGTGTGTACCACCCTCCTGATCCTACCTACGATGCTGCAGATTTATTGAGTTTTATGTTGGATTCTTGTGATAAACTTTGATCTCCTTCCATACCTGCTAAACCTACTAGAAAACAGGTAACCTTTAGAGACACAAGGGAACATCATAAGATTAACATGGACAAGAGGTTCAGGGGCGGATCTAGGGTGTTGCAACTGTTGCACTTGCAACAGTCAGAATTTGCAGAGGAAATTGTAATTAAATTAGAAATTTAAATGCAATACCAATTCACAGTCACGGACTCGCGTTTTTCAAAACTGGATCATTGGTGGCGCGCCTTAAACCCGCGATTCCATAGCCTGAAATGCCTGTTCGCCCAGAGCCCAAGCCTGCACGCAGGCTAGGTTTTTACTCTAGCCATTCTAGCATCGCGCTAAATGCACGTCGACGATTGCCGACTGCAACAGTTGCGCTAAATATAGCATGTTGCACGACGCGTTTTGTGTTGCAAACCAATCACAACACCGGATTTTGCAACAGATGTTGCAATAGCAAGCAATCGCTATTAACTTTCCGATGATGTGATATGGTTTGCTACCAACGTTCGTCCATTTTCAGCCTTTGTTCAATCACAATGGCTTCCAACGTTTTACAACAACTGTTGAAGATGGATGTTATTGTACACCATTGCGAACAACTTCTCACAAGTAAATTTAACAAGGACGTCGATTATCGTACTTATTTATGCAACTTTTCGAAGTTGCAGTTTCGGCACAGCCAGGAATTGGCGGAATCACGACCCAGTATAAAGGACAAAAAGGTACAGACAATGTAAGCCCGCCCGCCCGCTCATGAATAATACATATTACGCTAATTAGTTTATATTGAATATGTTTTCATCTGTTCGTAATTTGTGGCTTGCCAGATTGGAGAACATGTCTAATGTCTTTAATATAATAATATTATTGATGTCAGAAATGAATGGTCTTTGTTTAATAGTCGAAAAGCAAGTTTTGTTTAGTAATAGACCTCACTACTGTTCGTTAAAATTACCTTTTCAGTTTGTATAAAGTGATAGTTCTAGCAATAATTATTAATGTTGGGTGTATTGTTTACACAAGGACAGCCAGACCTCAGACCGGTCTTGTGTGTTCACTGTTCCATTGCTATAAATAAATACAAGTTGACCAGAAGGCCTAATGTGCTTACAGGTATATCAATCTCTTTAAACCACCTCTAGAACTGCGGGAGATGGCAATTGTCTGTCTAATGCCTGTTATATTGCACTACTTTCATAATGTCGGTCAGTCTAAATATTCTTTTATACTGTATGTTACAGACACACGAACAAGGTCTTAAAGGCTAATTTAAATGAATATAGAAGAATATTTAATTTGGGTGCCATTATGAAAGAGGTCTATATCATATTTACCTGAATGCTCTACATTATATATTCCTTACACCCATTTGGTGCAGCACAATAAAGGTGCATTTATAGGCAGGTCCTTGATTGATAGCAGTAATGTTTTTATTAACTAGCTGCATGACCAAGTATTAACCAGTCAAAATATAGCTGCATGTTGTTATTATTATAATTATTATTATTCATCGCGAAAGAAATGCATTTGCTATGTATTTTCTATGTATTTGTCAAATAATGCACTCAAACATTTGATAAAAGAAGATCCAATAAAGGCTATTGTTGCAGAAGCTCACAATAATGCTCATAACTGCCAATTTTCCTCATTTCTATGTCTCATGTCACTATCAAGTTATATCAAACTTCCTTAGATGTGCGAAGTTCATCGTCCAGGTTGTTGTAGTTATGTTAATTTTTTATTCAAATGAACATGTTCCTTACCACTATTTGGCTGCTATTACTAAGATGATTTTGAGCTGCTTTTTCTGCTCAACCACTTTTTGGCTGAGCTGTCTCAAGATGATTTTGAATTACTTTTCCCTCCTGATCACTATTTGACTGCTGTACCATATTAATGACTTTGAACTGTTTTTTTCTCCTAACCACTATTTGGCTGCTGTCTTAAGAAGATTTTGAACTGCTTTTGCTTACTGACCACTATTCTGCTGCTGTATCAAGATGATTTTCAATTGAATAGCTTTCCTAACTGTCATTCTGCTGCTGTATCAAGATGATTTTGAACTAAATAACTTTCCTAAATATTATACTGCATCCTCATGCTGCTGTATCATGATGATTTTAAATTAAATATCTTCCCTTGCTACTACTGTATGCTGCTGTTGCAGCACCAAGCTGATGATTTGAAACTGATTATTCTGTGCTTCTGTACAACCATCATTTATTTAAAAGCATATGTCTTAGTGGGGTTGCTGCCTAGTAAATTAGTATTACTGTTTTGTACAGAAAAAAAAATTATTAAGCATCTACCTTGCATAACTTTTTTGTGTGACGTGGAAGAGCAGGTATAAAAGTACAGTAAGGGCAGGTAAGTTGGTCAATCGATACAGTACTATTGTAATGCTTTGCACAAATAGTTTGATATTGTTTAATATTTGATATTGCGTGGAGGTGGTGTATTGTTGGCATTGCGCAAGGGATTTGAATATAATAGAATTACCTCAGCCCCTGGGAAATGGTCTGATCGCTTGGAAATTATCGCGATTGAACTTGTTAGTAAAAATTCAAAGAAGTGTCTTGTCCCTGTTTGCTATCGGCCACCGAACTGTGATCTCACTGAATGGCTTGATTTGTATACGTCTTTTTTAGAAATCGCTGATAACTACGAGAAAATCCTTATTACTGGAGACTTCAACTTTCCCCATCTAACCTGGAACTCAAATCTCATTTCCAGTCCTAGTACTATCTCTGCTGATTCTACCAAATTCGGTGAACTCATTTCCGACTATTTTCTAGAACAAATTAATATGCATCCAACGAGATTAAACAACATTCTAGACCTTATTTTTACAAACTCCCCTGAATGTGTCACTGATGTTTCAAGCGTATTACCAACAGCAATGGGCATCTCCAGTGACCATAATCTATTGTTCTTTGATTTCAATCTGTGTCTAAAGTCCTCTACTTACGACTCGCGTACTGTTTTCAATTACCGTCTGGCTGACTGGGAGGGTTTGTTTGAAACTCTTATAGTTATATTCACCGACTGTTCACCCATTGACTTAGATAGCGACATTGATGACGATTGGCAACGCTGGCGCAATCTATTTTTAGGAGCTGCATCCCAACACATTCCATCTAAATCATTCAGAAGGCGCAACACTCCACCATGGTTCGACAATGAAATTAAACACCTATTAAAGAAAAAAGAAACTGCCAGAAGGAAAGCGAAAAAGAACACTTGCCCGAATCTCTGGGAAAAGTTCCGCAAACTCCAACGCATGTCTAAGAGCCTCATAGCTACCAAACGTAAGGAATTCTATCAAACCCTGCCTAACTTTATGAAAAACAGTACTAAGAAATTCTGGTCAGTTTTTAGATCAATGTCTAAGATGTCCAGCGTACCGAACAAAATGGTCTGGTCTCGTGACGATGCCATTGCTACGGCTGCATAGAATCCCAGCGATGTCGCAAACCTCCTTAACAATTATTTCTTTTCCATGTTCAAGCCACCATGCAGCAGAGAGCAATACGAAGCGTATCTTCCAATTAATTCAGTTTCCTCTGAACAGTTAAGTGATATATCTATTTCACCAAATGAAGTACGTGATGTTCTTCTTTCATTGGACGTTAATAAAGCAACGGGTCCAGACAAAATCCCTGCCAAATTACTAAAGAACTGTGCGCCTTACATATGTTCATCCCTGTGTGATCTGTACAACAAATGTCTGAGTCTGGGAAAAATACCATTCGCATGGAAAATTTCGAATATCACACCAATTCCGAAGGGTGGGTCTGTAAAAGAAGTGTCTAACTACAGGCCTATTTCATTATTGTCACTCGTATCGAAGGTTCTTGAACGTTGCGTTTACAACAGAATAATTAAACACGTATCTTCGCATCTCCACGAACTTCAGTTTGGATTTCTAAAGGGAAAGTCCACTACGTCCCAGCTCCTGCGAGTCTTACATGAAATTGGAGAGTAGCTAGATAAGAGAGTGCAAACTGATGCCATTTACCTAGATTTTGCCAAAGCCTTCGACAGGGTAGACCACCAACTATTACTTAAAAAGCTACGCAATTTTGGCATCTGCGGTAATTTATTAGAGTGGTTTAAGAACTATCTATTGGATCGCTACCAGAGGGTCACCGTCCTTGGCCAAACATCACAACCACTCAAAGTGCTATCTGGAGTGCCCCAAGGTTCAATTTTAGGTCCTCTACTATTCCTCATATATGTGAACGATCTTCCCGAGGTAACCAACACATCATCCATTGCTTTGTTTGCCGACGACACCAAATGTTATCGTGCGATTAAAGACACAAGGGACGGGGAATGCCTCCAGCACGACCTTGATAAAATATGCCGGTGGTGCGAAGAATGGCGAATGGATTTAAATCAGTCCAAATGCGGTCTACTTAGATTGACGAGGAACACCAAACCCATACAGAAATGCTATCATCTGACAGGCACCACAGTTAACACCAAGGATGTTCAGAAAGATCTTGGAGTTCTGATCACTCCTGACCTTAAATGGAACTTACATGTATCGGGAGTAGTAGCTAAAGCTAACAAAATGATGGGTTTTATAAGAAGATCCTCCCTTGATATCCACGACCAGCGTGTTCGTACTGCATTATACACAGTTTTAGTAAGAAGTCACTTTGCATACTGTTCACAAGTTTGGTCTCCGCAAACTGTGTCACTAATTCTCAACGTCGAAAGAGTCCAACGCCGTGCTACTAAGTTTATTCTGTCATTACCATTTAGATCTGACGTTAGCTATAAGTGTAGACTTCTGAAAACAGAACTGTTACCCCTATCGTACTGGCATGAATACCTGGACTTGGTATACGTTTTCAAGTCACTATTTGCTTCAAATGATCCTTACATCTCCGTCAAGTCTTCCAGTCATGTAACCAGGCGAACAGATAAAACAAATACAATTAATTTAAATATTCCTAAAGTAAACACTCTAACTTTCCAGAATAGCTTCTATTGTAGGGCACCAAGAATTTTCAATTCATTGCCATCATATTTACGATATCCTAATCTCTCTATAGGCCAATTCAAATCTGAATTGTTAAAATACTATCAACATGCAACCGAACACGTATACGATGTAGAAATTCCGCAAACGTTTAAAACAGTCTGTGTAAAATGTCACTCATGTCGTCCCCTATCTAGTTTGCTTGTTAAAATGTGCTGTTAGTTTATGTCTCAGTTTAGAAGTTAACCATGTTATCTGTTCAGTGATTTAATTTTATATCATAGGGACCCCGTAATGGAGCAACAAGCTCTGTGGGACATCCCTGCCACCTTTTTGGCAAAGCTTGTAAAAAATAAAAAAAAAATAAAAACAATTGTTGACAGTGTTTAGTGTTTTTTTTCATAAATATAAGATAACATGAAATGTCACTCTAAATTATGATATTTGATTCTTTGTTTTTGCGGAAAATTCGAACCGTTCTTGATGCAAAATTAGCTGTAAATGTGCGCTCAGAATGCGGGAAATCGCGTTTGAGAGGTTCTAGATTTCAAAATTTTCTGGGGGAGAATTCTCCGGTACCCCCCTTCAAAAATCCACTTCACAAATTTGCAACAGTCAGATTTTGGGCTGGATCCGCCCCTGAGGTTAGATTCTCATGATTGGAGTACCTTTTACACCTTACGACCCTACAGAAAGCGTACAGTTGTTGAATATGTAAATTTTATGGTTACTCGATGAACGAATTGACGGTCTTATTTGATAGTTTGATAATGTCAGGTATGCAATCGAAGTCTGGGCTTGTGCGTTTGAAGGAAAATACCTTGATCGTATTGAGCGCTTTAAGTGGTCCTTTTGTAATAGATGTTTATTTAACTTTGTTTAACTTCTTCCTTTGTGTACATAATAGTAAGTATAGTATACATTTTTTGTAAAACTTACACGTCTGTTTGTAAGTATATTTTTTAATAAATACTTTAATAATAATGCCCATCATGTGTTATCCCTGTGGTAACTTTTCTGACACCCCTAGCTTAAAACTCGTAAAGACTAAGGGATGGATAGGCCATGCTTTCACAGTTTGTATTCATACTGAAAATCAAATCAAGTGAGATTTTACCCTTTTATTCTACAGGAGATTTCCGTTCTCATTGAGCTCACCTTAGGACACCTGCATTATCATTTGACAGTTGTGCCGCCCCAGCCAAACTCCCAACCTAAAAAACCCTGCAAAAGAGCGATCTTAAGACTAAAATGTGGACGTGACGTCCAGTTCCACTACACCGAATAAGTAAAAAAACGATAAGAGTAGTGGTATTTCACCGACGGATTGCTCCTCCCACTTATTCTACACCGATTCTACGAGTCGACTAGAGTCAAAAACTTTTTGCAGAGCTAAAAAAATAGTTGCGTTATAGCACGGATTTTGAACAAAAAGGGTAAAAGCTCACCTTCTTGATTTTGATTTTCAGTATGAATACAAACTGTGACAGCATCCCTATCGATCCCTTAGTCTTTACGAGTTTTAAGCTAGGGGTGTCAGAAAAGTTACTACAGGGATAACACACAGCCTTTAAACGTCTTATTTTCTAACCACCCCCCGCCCCCCCCATCCCTGCTAAGACAGAGACTTGTATGACGTTCGCGTTGTTTTGTGCTTAGTGTCTTAAGTCTTAGTGCGCGCGCGACTTTTTGTTTTATCTTGCTTTTCTACAGTATTTTGTAAATATTCGGCTTGTTCGTGGTTATATTTCAGCAGGAAAGAGTTTGTTTGAGCACGTATGTCTTTTAATGTTAGTGTGTGAATTGTTATTGTATGTTTGTCTATTGTTTTGTATGTCTTGCGATTAATTTCTAGGATTATTTGTTATATAGTTTGCTTGTTAAATTCGCTTAGTTTGTGTGAAGATCTGTTACTATTTTGTTACATTTGTCGCTGGTTGGCCAGTTGGTTGGTGTTTGTTTGTGAAATGTTTACTCGTATGGAGAGCTCGCTGAAAATTGAAATTAATTTCTAGGTTTATGTTTTATAATATAGCGTTTCACTGGTTGACTGTAGCTGCTGTAATTTTGTTTGAAGTGCCTGTTTCTGTGAGTGATAAGTTCGTTATTGTTTGCTTTGTTTTAGTAAGGCAAAGGCGTACTTTATTTTCAGCAGTTTGCCCGCAATTTCGTCAAACCGTACGACGCCACCGACTCAGCTCCTCACGAGGCCACTGTATTGGGATGTCTCAAAGCGTTTAATTGTGAGTTGTTGATAAGGCCAAAGGTTGGGGTGTCGGAGCTGTCGGCTTCTATTGAAGGGCCATTAAAAGCGGCTATAGAGAGCGGGCCGTCGTTGGCTGAGGTGGAAGGATTAGAGAAGTTGGGGGACCTTACTAACACATTGGGTCCCTTGAACACGAAGGATGAGGAAGCTGCGCCTAGCAATATTAAGGCAATGCTAAACTTCTTTTTGCAGCACAATGAGGCTGTAGATGACGCAATGGAGGAGGCTTTGGTTCTGGGATCGAATCTATATTGCCGAGTTCGGAAACGAGTAATTTTTAAAGGACTGGTTACTAGTTAGACGCGCGCCGTGCATTGTGGTACCGTTTGGGGGGACGCTTCGTGGCTTCCTTGTAAACAATGAAAATATGGAGAAAAGCTTACCTAACTTGGAAGATATTTGTCCTACAAATAATACAACATTGGAACCCAATGCCGAAGCAAATGAAGTAGTGTTAGTGGAGGATGATATTCCTGGAGCAAGGTTGTGTAAACCCGTGGAACAGTGCTCTGTAGCGATACTAAAAAGATGGCTTGTTTGTTGTAAGTCAAAAATAACTGGAACAAAACCCGAGCTGAAAAAAAGGTATTTTGTCTGCTTCCTTTGTATTATGAGTAATGTGGTAGTGAGATTCTAATCTACCGTAATCCTCTAACAAATATTTTACTCAAATAATTCTAATTTTAATTTCGTTTATAGAGTAAATGATTATATAAACAATGGTTTGGCATGGAAAGTTGTGCACCCTGATGTAGGTGTTAATTTTGCTCAGAAGAAAGCAGCTCTTGGTCTTGTTGCTCATTCACCTCTTGAAGAAACATTCCCGACAGCAGGATTCAAGACTGACCTGTCTATTTTGCCAAGGATAAGGTATGCTAACATCTGGAAATATCTGATAGATGATGTTGAACTGAAGAGACAATTGTCAACTGAAAAACCCATTGTCAAAGGTTACAACTTTTTCAAATCAGGCCATGTGCTGCAAGCATTTGTAAAGAAAGATGGGGACATGTTCTATGTTAAGAGTAAAGTATTACCATCTATGAAGAAGGGGGTACACACAGTGAAGATCGTCCTTGATAGTAGCTCGTGCATCCAACAAGCATCATGCCATTGCCCTGCAGGGGTTGATGGTAGATGCAACCATCTGGCTGCCACATTGTTTATGTTGGAGTCACTTGATGACAACTCAAATAAAGAGAACTGTCGACCCGAAATGCAATCAGAAAACATCCCATGCACATCGAAGCGATGTACTTGGAACATTCCAAACAAAAAGAAGTCAAAAGCATCTCCTATTCAATCAATGGACTTCATTAAACATGAATTGGGGAAGAAGAAAAAACACCCACCACGGAACATTCTACCAGACCCTGGTCAACACAAAGCAACACCGACAGAATTAGATTATTTTTATAAGAAAGTGAAGATGCTTGAAGAGGACACTGGCATGAAGACAGGATTAAGCTTTATTCTTCCACAGCAGATTACCACCAAAGAATTACCATTAGTGGACAGCAACCCTAATAAAGAGAAACAGAAATCAAGATGGAAAATGGTTTCTCCCAACAAATCCCTTCCTTTATCGCTGGAGGAGATTAAATTGAAAGGTGAGAGGACCAAGCAGCGGTTGTTAAGCTCAGCAGTTTACCGTACTGAGATAATACAACAGACTGTGGATCAGCACCAATCAGTAACATGGTATGATGTAAGACAGCCACGAATAACAGCATCCCGTTGTAAAAGGTGTCTTCTCAAACCGTCGACAAGCCCAACAAAGGCAATCACTGAGCTGCTGAGCTACAATACACCAGTTCAAACAAAGGCTATGAAAGATGGAATTGCATCAGAAGCCAGTATTATCAAGAGATATGAACTAATTTCAGGCAATGTGGTTCAAGGTACTGGGTTTTGGATATCATCGACTCACCCTTTTCTTGGAGCATCACCTGATGGAATTGTGAATAAATCTTGCTTGTTAGAAGTGAAGAAAGTTAACTCCAGAGAAGGAGAATGCTTTGAGGAGACATTATGCCGACTTGGTATTTACAAACGGGGTAGAGAACTCCAAATCAATACCAATCATAAGTATTACTATCAGATACAACAGCAGCTTTTTTGTACAGACTACAATGTCACTTTGTTGTGTCTAATGGAATATGGGTGTACATTGAAATTGTTTGGTTTGATAAGGTATTCTGGAATACAGTGCTTGAAAAACTTCAAACATTTTATTTTGATCATATTTTCCTGAGCTAGTGTATCCAAATGTAAAGTATGGTTGTCCAAGATGGGGCAAGTATATTGCTTTTCCAGTGTAAATTAAAATTAATTTATTTTATCAGTTGAACACAAACACCCTTTTCTGTAATATAGGTTTTTAATATGATACAGTAATTATAAATCCTTTGCCCATAATTATTTTAATTTAATATAAATAATTGGAATTTGAATTTTAACATCAATAATATTGGACGTTTCACATCAATAAACTATAACTAGGCATACTGTATGATTGTTTGTCAGCCAGCCTGGATACCGAGCTGGACCAGTTTAGTGAAAATCAACTTAGTTAAGTGGGCCATCCCAGGTACTCAGGCTGGTTTGATACAACCTACTAGTTTGTAATATCTATAGTTTGTAATATCTATAATTTGTTAATAAATAGTTGCCTTATATACAAAACAAAACATTACATTTTGTCTAAAAACAATAGTTTGCGTTCACTTAATTAATTAGAGGCGGCCAAAAATTTGAAATGCATGCAACAACAATCCACATGTCCGATGCAGTATCTGCTAATGAAATAGGCATTGACCTATCAAATATATGCCAGTTTTTTAATCGTTCCATGCACCTTTCAACATGAATTCTAAGACTGGCAATCTTCTTGTTGTGCTTACTTTCTTCAGTGAACTGAGTTTTTCCTTTGAGGAAATTAGGCATCAGAAGAGAAGCACCGACATGAGCCAAATCATCTTGAATTAGAAAACCCTTATCGGCCATGATTACATCACCTTTTTGTAGCTTTTCTAGGTAGCCAGATCTTTTGACTATATCTGGGTCACTAATTGAGCCAGAATAAAGCTCACTCATAAATGACACAACTCCATTTGGCGTAATTCCAACAAGTGCCTTCATCGTTGAATGGGATTTGTAGCTCGAGTAACAGGCTGCTTTGTTGTCGATGCTTGATGGTGAGTCCATTCGAATCTCGGTACAATCAATAATTGACACAAGTTCTGGGAAAAGTTTCTGAAACTGTTGGGGCATAAAATATTTAATTTGCTCCTTGGAGGGCCAGTAAATACATAGTGGTTCCAGCTCAGCTCTCATGAATTTTACCCAACAGTGTAAAATTACTGACACAGTTGACACAGACACTCTGAATCGATGTGCCAGATCTCGTTCCAGCAAGCCTAGTCGTAATCTTAATAATACCATGATAAACTCTTCCCATTTTGACAATTTTCGTCGTCGACCAAGTTTACCACCCTTTGGAGACTCACCAATGGTACCAGCATGTTTTATATAATTTATTTCTTGTGCTTTCTCTTTCAACAAATCAAAGCACATCAACAAATGCTTGTAAGTTGGAAAACCACTGTAGAACGAAATATTTTCATTGGAGTCCTTGTAACGTTCAATGTCAAACGTTGGCTCATACTGCAGTTTATATGTTAGGTTATTAACCTGACCTTTTAATACCTTGACTTGTTCTTCCAGGATTGTAATTTGTTTCTGCTGATCTGAAATGACTTCTCTCATGGGTTGAATTTGGTCAACTTCAACACGAAGCTTTGTCATCTCTTGCTTTTCTCTGCTATGTTGTCTATGCACAGTAATTTAAGATTTTGCACACTTACTTTCTCTTGCCCTTGGTTTGTCACACTTGAAATGCTGTCGTCTACACGTTCGTTTGAAATTATCGAGTCTTCTGCATGACCACTTACATTGTCCTGTCTTCGTCGCTTTGGCTTCTGCACAGGCAATGGCTGTTTCACGATTTCTCTTCGAGATCCTGTTTCCTTTGACCAAGGAAATATCGTTGGTAACTGAGATCTACAAGCTCTCTCACCTCCTGGAAAGTGTGCACCACATATCCTTGTGCTTGAAGAAGATATTTTCAAGCTGTCGTTTCTTACCAACCTGTCGTATGTCACACGAAGCTTAGCATCAACAGGAGTAGCGAGGATGAGGTTAAAGTTGTGGCAAAGAAGACGAAGAAGAAGCAGAAGAAAGATTGTCAAGAGGAGGATGATGAGCAAGAACAGGAGGAAGAGCAGGAAAAGGTTGAGGCGAAGGGTAGTGGCAAGAAGAAGAAGAAGAAGAACAGCAAGAAAGCGAAGGACAACTAGTTTGGTTTTGTTTATAAACTGTGAACAGTAAATATGTAGACATTACTGATGCGATAATATGTTGGTGTAAAGTAGAGTTAAATCTATATCATTTGCTGAAGTTAAAAATAATTTCACCTTTGACCACTGGTCACCCATCCCATTTGTTGCCCTTGTCGTACAACCTTAACTAACTTTGTTCATCACGACAGATAACTAAACCACTGCGCCACTTGTGCTAGCTCAGAAAATTGCAATATTTATTGTATATGTATTAGCAAAAAGTCCGGAATTGTATTTATCCCCTCGCCCGAGGGCGAGGGTGCTAATATCGACCGGCGTTTAGTCCCTCATCACGGAAATCCTAGCGTTTTCAGTTTCAGTTCCAGTTTATTTGGATATATTCAAGATCAACGGCCCATGCGCGGCATCGGAAAATTTGGCCCTGGTAACTAGATATGGTAAATATCTGCATTTGAATTAATATTTAAATTGAACCGTAAAAGAAAAGTACGTGTTTTGTCGGGTTATACGGTGAATGAATATTTGTGTTCAAAAAGATCGTGAAATCAAAAGGCAGTGAAAATGCAATATATCGTCGTCGGAACATGTCAAGTTCGTAAATCAAGTTTTATACATGGCGTCAAAACTAAAGGTAAACCCGTTTTCGGTTTTTTAAACCTGTTAATCAGTTACAAAGGTAGTTTTGCAAACATGTCCGAGTATGTTATTCAGGCTTTTATTTGATGTATAACATGATTTTCCAGAGTTAGTAGTTAAAGATATCGTCGTCTGAATGTCTAAAATATTTACTCGGATCCAAGCGTCAATCAAATCCAAGCGTCGTCGCTTTTTTCAAGCTGTTAGCTATCAGTTACAAAAATATTTTTGTAGGTATGTCAGAGGCTGTTAATCAAGCTTTCATTAGATATGTAGAATGAGTTCTTAGAGTTAGTATTTCAAAAGATATTGTGGTCGGAACATTTCACTTTTGGCATGGCGTCATGGCGACTAAAAACAAAACAAACGTGAGCCTGTCAATCAGACATCACGAAATCACTCTTTGAAGGGCTTTCACTCGAAATTGAATAGTCCTCTTACACACGATATACCAATAAATTATGTGCTTTATTATAATATTGCAGAATAACAAATGTTAATACAAATTTTGAATGTCAGATTTTATACTTTTATTTAAATTATACCTCATGCAGCCTATATAGTGATTACCAGTACTGGTGGTAAGGATGTAAAAAAGTACAGATTATAGCTGTGTTTATACTGCAAGTCTATAGGACTAACCAGGACCAACCTGGTTGGATGCCAGCTTGGGCCTGGCTTACATTTTACTGACTTTAATAGTCTAAACATGCACCACACTGGTTATAACAATCAGTGTTTATATGCTCATCTGATGGCGTGCTGGTCTGGCCAATGGCTTAGTGTGTTTGTGTGAACACCTTTGTCCTGTATTAGGCCTAGACAATGCCAGTCCTAGGCTTGCAATGTATATATTTACACAGCTTTTGTAGGATATATACTGTATAATTGGGTAGGTTAACCTGAATATTCGTTAACCTCACTGTGTCAGGGGAACACATTAGGGATTAATATAAACAACTGGTATCACCTCACTGACAACAAGCAGCTGAAGGGAATTTCATCTTGAATTAATGATATATTGGTGAAATAATTAGATTAAGCAATGTTCTTTGTTGCATATTATGGACTTTTGTCATTTCATCTTTTTGAAATGTGTTACCAGTACTTGAATACCATTGAAATACCGGTACTTGAATACCATTGAAATACCGGTACATTATGCATAATTATATAATATAATAAGATTATATATTAATAAAAGCAACAGAAGTCTTCTAACAGAATAAAAGGTTTCTCGAGCTTATTAATATATATAGTCAGACAATTAGCTTTGTTTATATTGCAAGTCTATAGGACCAACCTGGTCAGCCACGACCTGGGCCTGGCTTACATTTTATTGACTTTAATAGTGTAATCATACAGTACACCATACTGGCTATATAACAATCAGCATTTACGCTCATCTGATTGCCCTTCTGGCCAATGGCTTAGTGTGTCTGTTTAAATTCACCTTTGTCCTGGATAGTAGGGCTGGACAGTGCCAGTCCTAGGCTTTCAATGTATATTGGTTAACACTCACTGTGTCAGGGGAACATGTTAGGGATTAAAGAAGTGGTATCACCTCACTGACAAGAAGCAGCTGAAAGGAATTTCATCCTGAATTAATATATATATAATTGGTGAAATAATTAGATTAAGCAATATCATTCTTTGTTGTATATTATGGGCTTTTGTCATTTCATTTTTTGAAATTGTGTTACCGGTACTTGAATACCATTGAAATACTGGTACATGTATGTGCATAATTATATAATATTAATAAAAGTTAAGAAACAGAAGTCTTCTAAAAGAATAAAAGGTTGATCAGGCTTATCAATTTGGTCTAGGATAAATTTAGGTATTGCATCTTTTGGTATATGCTTATACTAACAATTAGACAATAAGGAACATGCAGATTACATTATTACAGAGGGTACATGTATCTGCTTTATACTGACAATTAGGCAGTAAGTACAAGGTTATGCAGTCTTGTGAATACAATTGTACTTTTAACTGTTATTGCAAACATGCATGTTGAAATTTATTATTAAAACCATAACTGACATAATTAACTTTAATTATGTAATATATAATTAATAAAATTATTATTAAAATTAATAATTATTAAAATTGATTGTTAATTTCAATGAATTACGGTCGTTTCGCCCACAGTCGTTTCGCCCACAACTGAAAGTTGTTTCGCCCACAACACAGAGTCGTTTAATTTACCCACACTTTAACTGTTCGTATTTTACAAGAGGTTTGTCAGTTGTTGTTTAATACTTCATGTTATCGTTGTGTGTCTGTCGCGTCACGCGCGTGATTTGAAGTCGTATAACTGACTGTAGATTGAAAATTGTCAAGACGAGAATATATAAACCGTAAAGAGAATGAAACCTTTCCTATGTCTATGAAATACTGAACTATTTTAAATCCAGCAACAAAACGGTAAGCCTATAGGTCTTATTTCTGTAATTGTTGTGAAATTATATACAAGGCAGTATTGTATTAAAGTGATAATTCAAAATATTACAGCACAGATTTGTCGTCAAAACATTTTTTACACACTCATACAAGGCAAGATAACAACATTTTATATTATATATTTTGATAAAAACATTTTATACTACCCTTAGAAAATTAATTAGTATTCTTTTAAAACAAGTTGTTGTGGTAGTTTGAAAGCCCTAGACAACTCTGAGTCTCAGCCAGGGGATGAGAAAAAGCTTTTAAATATTTTCACCATGCATACACTTAAACGAATATTCCACTTCAAGTTATCTTAATTTCCAAGCCAGTGTATAAAACCATGTTTTTTACGCATCTGTGGCTTACTGTAGAAGTGAAATAGGGCTTTCAAACTGCTACAATAGGTTCTATATATAGTAATATACTATGGTGTCCCATCCCCGCCAAAATTCAACTTTTTATTTTCAACACAACTATGTATTTTTTTCAACACAACATTTTTATTCAAATATTTATTTTTAACACAACTTTTTTTATCCAACAGCAATCCACTCCGATCATTGATCGCGGGTTCGTGTTCTGATCTTCCCCTTTTGTTCTGCAATGGCGGATCATTCAGACTTCAACGAAGTTAGGGCGAGAAAATTTCTCAGTCAATAAACTCAAATTCCTCGTCACAAGGTAAATATAGGCGAAACGACTTTGAGTTGTGGGCGAAACGACTTTGAGTTGTGGGCGAAACGACTTTGAGTTGTGGTCGAAACGACTTTCAGTTGTGGGCGAAACGACTGTGGGCGAAACGACTTGTGGGCGAAACGACCGTTAGCTTTGATTTTCAAAATTACTATGCCAATGAACTTGTCCATAGGAGCTGTCAATGCAATCGCCTCCATAAATAAGCTTCTTCCATTAATTCTATCCTCGTTTTATTTGCACGTGCCTGATAGGACGAACTCGCTAAGCTGGTGCTAGAGTGTACGGGACTAGTGAGTAGTGAGGTTGCTGGCCATTTCCCTAGCAGACAGGGGAGCTCGACCGTATTATTGGAGCTTAAAAAGGAGCAAAAAAAACCGAAAAAACAACCAACACTAAAACAAAAAACAAAACAACAATGACCCTAGGCTGGAGATCAACAAGTAAGCATAGCGCAACGCAAATGACAAGGCAAAAGAGGAATAGTACATAAAAACTTAGTTAAATAAGAAAATTTGTTGAAACTTTATTAATGACCACAAACGTATATCAATAAATAGTAGTTATGTAGAAACGTATTGTAATAGAGTATGTCCATACAAAGAACCGAGGAAACGGGAATATCGTCATACGCTACCAAAAAACGCTTGGCCGGGCGATTGTCATAGACTGTTGAGCATGGTTGATCCCACAGTTCCTGGAACGTCGTATTTGTGACGATAATGGCAGACAGCTACTGAGCAGGAGCAGTGGCATTTGTTCCACAAACGGCAAATGAAATTGGAGGAGGGAGAGTCTCTTGCCTCCGTCGAAACTGTGAGGCAGCTGAGTGATAAGTAAATAATTCCATGTTAATATGAGACCAGTGACGTTTCGCGGCGCGGCATCGCGACGAAACGTTTTATCATAGTTAGCCTACGTAGGGCCCCAGAATTGTTTAGCCAAACAAGGTTGCGAGCTCGCTCTGGTTGGTATGAGCAAAAAATGCTTGCGTAGATAGAGAAGGCTTGAACCCAGGACCATGTCCGTAATGAATTTGGTTTTTTTGCGGTTACGGATTGATAAGTTGCCCAGGTCGTTGGTTCTTCTTTGCACAATTCTTGGTGAGAACCGCTAGGTCGACGAATTGGCCACCCACAATAGGCTGAACCATTTTTGATGGGACGGAATAAACATGGGGCCGACTACAAGCGGGTTGCATTGGCAGTACAGGATGGAAGCCCCAAAACTGAATGGGTGGAGCTGAATGAATTAGGAACGACTACAAGCATAGCAGTCGAGGTGGAATACAATGGTGTGGATGGATCACGAAAACGCATTCAGGAACTAGTGAACCTGATGGTGGTAGAAAGGTTGGTATACAGGTAGGCGCACCCCTAATTGGCCTACCTGTCGTGGTCTGTAGCATTATTGTTGGGTGAAGACCCAAGGAGCTGCTCAAGGAAGAAGTGGCGAGTTGTGCCGGGATGCATGACGCCAAAGGTTGATTATGGTTGACTGTTGTTGGTGGCGATACTTGCTCGGTTGTTTCAGGAGGTGTGATCAATAAAGGAGAGTTCAACCCATCGTTGTTTGAACTTGTTGTCGAATTTTCTTCTTGTTCCACTTAGTGGATCATGTTGGAACACCACAGCTCCCTTTGTTCCACCAAGTGGCAGGTATTGTGACCTGGTGATGAACTGGTAGACGTCATTTAAGATGTCATCTGAGAGTTTTGGTGACTTCATCAACAAGTTTCTCCCCTTGGGTGCTGTCAAGGTCCAACGCTGTTCCACTTACAGCTCGGTGATCGTTAAAGTAAGTATACATTAAAATACGGTTTCCACTTCTGCAACTATGCTTGTACCAAGTACAATCAAATCATTGCTTTCTTCATCTTCCTTTGATAACATTTCTGCTAATTTGTGATCAGACTCTATCTACTCTGCATCAGGAAGTTCTGTAAAGACATAATGGTGTTATATATATATATATAAAATGAAGATGAAACGACTCAGATAAAAAAGCCTAATGACTAATAGCTAAAACTAACAATATTTTGTACAAACAGATAAGACCTTAATCCTATTTACACACAAGCTTCTTATCATTATATTGACGTCACGCGGAAATACCAAACTTAAGCGCAATTTTAAAATAGTTAGCGTTCGTTAAAAATTAATTAAAATAAAATTTTTAGCTGTCTACAAGAAGAAACTAGTTCGTTGCGTTTGTTTAAGGTAGCCATACTAGGTTTACATATAATATATTATTTTTCCCATAAACAAAGATTGCATCTATTTGAAACGCGGTTATAAGGCCTAGCTTTCTTCAATATTTTGCAATTAATGGTAAATTCAACATTGCTACTTTTCAAATCCCAAACATATTTACTTAACTCTGTGGAGTTCCGTTTCTTATAAGAATTAAAGGATGCTTTGTGGTTTGTAAATCGTGTTTTAAACGAGTTCTCAGTAATACGTTTGTCGAGGTTTGTTATCTTTAGCGGTAACTGTTGCTTGGTATACAACAGACTCGACAATACACTTTCCGGATATCGGACATTCACACTTTTTTCTACAATTGCATGTATTTTGCCGACTATCTGCATTTTGGGTTTGGTACCGATTGCTTGATATTTGACATACAACTGTAGCTTATCTTGTCAGACAGTGTTGCGGTTGAAGATTTTATGTAGAGTATGCCCTGTGGGGAATTCCTCGTCGAGAATCTTTAAAAATGATTGTACAACATTGGTAGAAACATTCTTACTATAGGGTGGGTTGTACCATATAATGTTTCGTTTGCGATTCGTATTTTGGTTGGCGGTTTGGTTCAGTGGATGTTTGAATTCAAGGCGATGTTTGTTGCCACTTTCGTCAAGAGCTTTCTGGTATAATGGCATGTCGAAAAGATTCTTTGTCCGATGATATTTCTGTAAGGCATTTGTTTATGGATAATGGAATATTGTCTAGTATTCTAGGTGGGTGGTTTGACTTCTTATGCACATATAAGGGTGCGTTGTTTGGTTTAGAGTACGGTTGATATATCTCACTAGACAAATTCAAGGTCACATCGAGGAAATTTACGATATTCTTGCTGGCTTCGATGGTGATTTTTAGGCCGTGGTTATTAAAAATGGCAAAAAGATCTTTCTTAATCAGTTCTACTTCACGCGGTGTTGCTTTGATAATACCCAGATCGTCGTCTCCGTATAAGCCGAAATTATTGCCATGCATTGTCGTAATATGATGAAGTAAAAAAGAACTAACTAATTCACAGGACTCGGCACCATCGAAACTGCCCATTGTGACGTTGAAGAGGTTAGATGAAGCCTTTTTGCCCCAGTGGTTTCCTGAATTATATAGACATGATTTCTTTGTGTGTATAATAATTTGCCGTTCCTCGTCTGTGATGTTGTCGTAGTTTGATGCGAAATCTAACGCTGCATTGAGTAGTTCAATTGAAATGGATGGCTAAAAATCAACTACGTCAAATGCAATAAATGAATATTCATTTTTGTTTGAAATGTTATTAAACCATGTTAATACAGACGCCGTATTTTTCCACTGGTTTAAACTAGCTGCTTCGGTGACCTTTGTGTTGATTCTGTCAAGGATTTTCTTACTAATTTTTCCAATTTCGGATTTGGAAGGATTGATGAGGCGGCAAGTCGGGTTGTTTTCAAAATTGGGCTTGTGATCTTTTAAAGTTATAAAAGCATCTCTTTCTGCAGTAGTATTTATTCGGTCTGCTAGATTTAATCTTCAGCCAATGGATTTAGCTTGATTTTCGAGGGAGGAAATGGTGTCTGCGGATATTTTCTTATAAGTTTTTTTTATAGAAATATATATATTACACAAATCCTCCTTTTTAAAAATATATATACAAGTCCTCCTTTTTTACTTGCACAACATAAGGAAGTTCCTCACCACTGAATCATGTGCCACCTTGATCCACGTGTTCATCACATGTTGACTCCACTATTGCAATAGTTTGTATTACAGCCTCCCTTAATATCAGATAGGCAAACTACAGAGAGTACATAATGCAGCCCCCAGAATAACATGTTGTCTGTCTTGTTACAAACACATTACTCCATTGGTTTCCTGTGCAACAAACCATACTCTTTAAAGTGCTAATAGACTTAAATCAAATCCGTCTCTCCAAAGGCTTGTGGGATTTGGGTGCTGCTGAGGGATTGGGGAAGAAATTTATCATGGAATATATTAAAGCATGTAAACTATATCACTGATTGAAATGAACACTGAACAGAAATGCCTTCCACACACCTGCCAACCCAACAAAAGTCCCAAAAAGTCCGTCTCTACTCTCCTTGTGCTCTTTCCCAAATCGAATCTTTCCCAAGCCGCTTCCGAATCCCCAACCCTTTGGAGAGACAAGTCTAAAGTGCTAATTACTACATTCAAAGCTATCCATGGTCTGACTCCAACCTAAATTTTTGAACTTATTAAAGTTAGTCTCCTTCCAACCCTTGGTGCAAGATCGTTTAGTTCAGCAGCACCAACTGAATGGAACTCTCTACCAGCAGTTATAAGGAACATCACTTAGCACATACAATGCCTTTAAGAAACAATTGAAAACCTATTTTTTCTGCCGAATTATCAAAACTCAAATTCAGCTAGAAGTTTGAGAGGATGCAAACGAAATTAGCAATTTGGCACATACATTCAGTTCTTAATATATCATACAATATCTTCATTACATATACTTAAACTATATTTGCTGTGTAGTTTTAATAGAAATAAGATTATCAATGTCCCATGTTTGCATCAGGCACAGACACAGAGTCTGTGATCATTAGTTACATGACATGCATGATTTTCAAGTGTTAGACCATAATTCATAAACAAAAGAAACCATAGCAAGAAATATATCCTAAAACTTCTTATATCAGTGTTTTCACAGTTATTCACCATAAGTGTTTATAGTTGTTATATATTATCAAGTGGTAGAAATCTAAACAAACCTTTAATAACCCAACTATTTTAATATGGACAAAATATACCAAACTTTAAATTCCCTTTGATAAATACCAGCTATGAAATACTGTAATACTCAACACTGAAAATCTATTGATGCAATTAACATAGGGAAGCAAGCCCACATTACGAAGGCTGGGCCAATCCTGTAGGTGTTTATACTGCCAAAAAATTAGACCAAAGTTAATATGCCAAGGCCAGACCAAGGCTTGCAGTATAAACACGGATGTATACAATAAGGGCAAGTTTTCTAATTAAAGACAATCTGCAACTCACATGACTGCCACTGGCAAGAGAAAGTCATAAGATGCAGCACTGTTTTTATTGTTAATTGCAATTGGGAAACAGAGAAAGGCCAAACATGTTAGGAAGCAATGTTGACACATTGGCTATGTCACTTTGTTTGCTTCGTTTGCTAGGAGCTCCAAAATAGTCTAACACCGTTTCTTGTTGTCTGTCTTCAGTAAGCTAATGAAAATTGCGATTATCGGTGACATGTTCAGGAACAAAAACCATTCGCTTAAAGTGCCACTACGATGAAAATGCACCCCCGTCTTTTAGATTTTCTTTAGCATAGAATAGTATTTCATGGTCGAAAGTGATCATCGATGTAAAAAAAACTAAAAATTGGTATTTTGAAGTAAGTGTTTTGAGCTCTGAAATCACTATTATTTAGGCCACCATTACTAAAAATGTGTTCCAAGTGAGCCCGCAATTTCAAAAGGTAATATTGTTTGTGACGTCAAATTCTCAATGCTGAATTTCAGTCGAGGTTAGAATTAGCGAAGTGTAGTCTTCGCGTTGAGAATTTGACATCACTTCGTTACGCTGGTCGACGATTGATGGCGGACATAACTCCAGATTCGGTGTCAGAAAAATAATACTTGCCATCGTCTAATCTCAAAACGGTTTCGACCGAGTAATATTTGGCAGCTCTGCTTTATAAATACGTAAAATATCGATAGGTAAAAATTTGATCGTAGTGGCACTTTAA
Organism: Chrysogorgia sp. JL179-B06; assembly: GCA_035772405.1. Taxonomy (NCBI): domain Eukaryota; kingdom Metazoa; phylum Cnidaria; class Anthozoa; order Scleralcyonacea; family Chrysogorgiidae; genus Chrysogorgia; species Chrysogorgia sp. JL179-B06. The sequence goes on along the minus strand of JAYKKM010000397.1, from coordinate 221,357 downwards.
CATGTTCCATTAATAGTGCGAGGGCATTTTTGGCATCAGTTTCCCAAACAGAAGGACAAATTAAAACCGGAACAAATGAAAGGAGTTATCTACAAGATTCGATGTGCCAATTGTGATTTCACTTACTATGGACAAACTGATAGATCATTAAAAACTGGAGTTTTAGAACATAAAAGAGCGGTATCTAAATTTGATAAATTTTCTAAAATAGCTAAACATGTGGAAGAGTACGATCATAAAATAGCTTTTAATTGTTCACAAAGAAAGAAATTACCATGAACGTTTATTCCTTGAGGCGTGGTATTCCCCAAAAGGATTCCAATTCTGGCAATATTGACATTCCTAATGTTTACAAGGCACTTCTCTAGTCATTTACATATCTTTGTACAAATTTATAACCGACGAAGACCGAAGATTTTTGGTCGAAACGTCTTAATAAAGTTTTATAACGTTTTTAAACGTTTTTTAGTCAGTGTCAAGACACTTATTTTTAACCTTCATATTTATCTCACACCTTCAGTCTATATTAAAATCAGGAGTGATCGAAACCGGATTAAGCGATCATCACTCAATTTTCGCGACTAGAAAAATCAATCCAAAAGAAATAAAAACACCCAAACATCAGTCAATAACATATAGGAACTTAAAATATTTTAATGCAAACCAATTCAATGAAGAAATAAAACAATCACCATGACACCTTCTTGACAATATCGATGACCCAAATATATACCTTTATGCAAATGAAATGTACTTCTAAACGAAAACATCTCCAAGCCAAAAGTGCTAGATCAGTAATATCTTCAATAACTATTTTGTGGACACTATCAAAGAAACAAGAGAAAAAATACCTTCTACTCAAACTGACTTTATAAAGCTTAAAATGTTTATTAATAAGTACTAGCTTTTGTATACCGTTAATTACCGAAGAAACAGTCTTCAATTAACTAAATAACTTAAATGTCAATAAAGCTACTGGACTGGATGGCATCGATGCATTTTTTTGAAATTGGCAGCACATCCTGCCAGAAAACCTCCCAATTATAAGCAGTGTGTTATGCTCAATTGTTTCCCCAACAGCTAAAATAATCATACCAAGTGAATATGTCACTTGCACGACTAGCTGGATGGCCATCCATAACCTCAGGAGCTATATGGTGGTATCTGTTGCAATATTTCTTTGCTGGTGGATTTGATATTGCACATACTTTCCCAAAGTCAATCAAGTATTCGTTTTTAAATCACAATGCAAGTATCCCTTTTCGTGCATGTGATGCAAATATGCAATGCATCAGCAACATCGTAACACACTCTGAACCAGTCTGTGGCTGACATATCTCCCATGAACTGGATGGCATTTTTATCATGTAACAGCTTGTGAACTGTCAATGACTGCAAATCTTTCCCAATGAACTCCATAATTATTGAGAAAGGCTTTTCCGTAACATGAACTCCAAAAATACAAGGCACACATCGAGTTTATTGGACGCTTGAATGATCATATTTTCGATTTGATCATATTTGCACACCTGTAGTGCCACCACACACATATATGTGTACATACAAGTAACACATGTATTAGCTAGTAACATTACTATTTTAAACTACTGTACCATACAGTTAACGTTTTACTATCCTGACCTTTTGAATTTCAGGTTTTTGCAAAGTTAGTTGTTTGTTTGCTTCCATACATTGTCTCCATTTATTATAGTATTTGGAAGCAACGCGTTTCTGTTGTTTGAAGTCTTTCCGTATGAGCTTGACTACGCAGTTTACTTCTTTCAGCACCTCCTTTTGTCGTTGGATTGATCGTTGTTGTTTTCGCTTTTTCCTTGAGATTCTGAGTTTTCTTTTCTGCTGAGTGGAATGTGCCATACAGTGTGGTTCTAAGAAGTAAAATTTAGATCTACATTATAGTCACTAGCTGGAGAAATAGGCGTGCGCACGTATTCTAATTATTTGCGAATAATGTTTGTTGTCAAAAAGGTATATGATCATGGACAATATTTTCTTTTCTGATTGATCGATTGAGTTCTTCACACCGAAACGACGCTTTTTGGAAATTGGAAAAAGACTACAAAAGTGATGAGGTACCATACGACGTACGTGCTTTTGTATTGTTATTTTGATTAAATTCGAAAGATCGACTTCCATCGTCATGGTTATAACTTATAAGTGTTTGTTACAGTTAAATTTTAGTTTGATGTTGAAAAAACACTTGTAAAGTTTTATGCTATTACAGTATATGTACATGTTATCGTAATATGATTCAAGAGTATATATTATTATCATGTGTATCACTGGTCTGGTTTGCAATTGCCATGGTTTGGAGCTTGTTGTTTGGCATGCTTGTCTTGATCACTACCTGTGTCTATGCTATTATTATTAACTTGAGCAATTTATTGAGCTAAAATGCAAGTAAAACTTGATCAATTGGTCACTGGAATTTATTTTGTATTGTTAGATTCTTAACATTTATTAACAATATCCCATGTGACATATTGTGCAATGATGATGTTTTTGCACACCTGCATATATATCAGGCTCGGACTGGCTATTGTGCCAGAGAACAATGGCTAGCCATGTTAGAACAATAGACAGCCATTGTTCTATGGCACGATGGCACAATAGCCAGTCCGAGCCTGATATATATATACTGTATTCAATATTGTAAATAATTCTGCAGTACCTATTACAGCTGTATGAATTATGGATTGGTTTATTATCACCATCTCTTTGTCTACTGGAGGTGTTACCAAAGTAAAACTTATAAGATTCTCGTCCGTTTCGCTTCTTTCTTTCTCACTGTTGCAGTATCCTTCCTTGTCTTGTGCACTGGAATCACTGGTTTCTTGGTCATCCTCAGCAGTCTATTCCACCACATGATCCATGCAGTCAAGGATGCACCATTCAGATTGTCATCATTTGTTGCATCTGCAGCTTTGTGGCTAATCTTTACTTGGATTTTTCACACGCAATACATGAAGTGGTAAGGGAATTTTCTTTTCCAGGCACATTAACCAACATTCGGCCAGATAACTTTCTTCTTTCTTGAAATTACTTGACCGAAAATGGTGAAGCTTTGGACCTTCAGCTCTACAATCCATCTCTGATTGTTTGCTGTCAAAAAATTCCACATCCCCATCCTCATTGCTCGTCCACCAAACCCCTTTACTAGCCATAAAAAAGTCGCTTATTCTCTAAGGTTAGCCTGCCATGATGATGATTTCTTTTTGATGAGACTGAAAGGAACAATTGTGTTGCCTAAGGAAGGAACGGATTGGGCCAACTTGGAAATGTGAGCTTGCTGTTTGGTAACAGAATTATTTGAATAGTAAGCTCCCATATTCTTCTCGGCTTGTAGTCGAAGAAATACATTCCCGATGATATGACCAGGTCTCTTTGATGAGGTAGCTCGAGTGATGTTTGTGATGGCATTAAAAATCCTTTCTTGCTCTTCAGCATGGCATTATTTCCCATTGATAAGGCGATTCAGGATTGCAGCATGTGCTGAAATTTTATGGAAATATGCACCATAAAACTTGCGGTAACTCATCTTCTTGGTGTGGAAACCAATAACCTGCCAACACAGAAATGCATGCAACCATGTAAGGTTGTGAAATCTTAAAACACTTTGTGGAGACCGACTTCCCTCATTTGCATATGCTATGGATTGTATCTCTACCAATGTTTGCAATAATTTCTCCACTTCTGTTGAAACTTTACCAATTATACGATTGGTTACCATGATTAGAGCACATCGGTAGTCACAGCAACGTTTCGTCTCCTTACCTCCTAGAGAAAGCTCTATGGTCTCTCTGATGAGCTCAGCTTGATCAGTGGAAACATGCATGGGTAACTCATCAAGGACATTTTCGATGTGTTCCCAACATCATGCAGTGGCTCAAATGGCAATATCTCATACTTGTCACACTGTATTGATGTCAAGGTAGCTAGTGGACTTGGGTAAAGGAGAGCTGGTACTCTTTGCGCACCATGTAGCTTGTCGGTCAACAACTTTGCAAGATCTTCACGTGATTCACCTTCATAGATCTTTCTACTATTCAGTTCTTTCAGTAGCTCTGCCTTCTTCAAATTCTGGGTTGGTTTATTGTTTCCTGTCAAATGCTTGTATTGATATTTGTTTTGATATTGATATTTGTTTGTATTGAGTTGATATTTCTCCTTTTCTCTTTTTACACCAAATATGAGGGCCATCAGAGTCAGTGTTGTATCTTTTAAATCTCTCTGTATCAACACCAACATACTTTAACCATTCTTTCACAACCTGGCCACCATTCTTTGCAGGTTCTGCCTTTGAATTTGCCACATTATAATCTCGTGCAAGTTTTGACCAATTGACAAATTTGCCATCTTCGTATGATTCAACATCTGCTTTGAGCCCTTCCTTATTCCAAGTCATCTTATTAAAAATTCCCACAGGACTTCTCTTTGTTTTCGTTTCCAGGTTTCCAGGTTTGATGTCAATGCTCATCCTTCAAAAAATCTATAGTCACCGGGACCCAAGACAGTCAATGGAGGCCGGCAATAATGGCCATAATGAATTTTGATACAAATTAAACTAGTTATCGTGATGGATATAAGAATATTTTAGTATAGGTATGCACTAGGCCACTAACCTCACAATTGCTGTATCCTTCCAACCCTCTTCTATTTGTTCCTTAGACCTTCTATATTGTTCTCTTCTTTCTCTTTTCATTTCAGATTTTGACTTCTTCTGTGGCAGTTTTAATTTATGCTTCATTAAGAGGAATCTCGTGTTTTCTCTGGAATGACGGGCTGATGTCGTCGTAAAGTTTGCAAGCGTCATTGACTGCGTCACGTATTGTAGTTTTCACATTTGGACGAATGACTTCTTTTTGGACGAATGACTTCTTGGATGTTTTTTTTTCGCTGCGACAAAGATATTATCCTGGAGGCTGGTCATAAATTGCTTAGACTTCACAGGAAATAATGACTGTTCATAACTATTTCTGTTCGAACATCCATGACACTCCATTAAACTGTGTTCAGCCTTCTTCTAGGATGAAAGTTCCATCCACTTATCTATACCAAATGTGGCTAGATCGCTTGTTGATTTTGCGAGGAATCCAACAAACGAATTTCTGTTTTAGATTAGGATATTTCTTTTCGAAACACTGAAAATCAATGGCATATGTTTCGTCTTTCATCCTCGCCGTTTCTTTCTGCGTTACTTTCGCTAGTTGCCATGCAATTACTTTAGCAAACCCACACGTGTGCAGGTGAATCAGACTTATAACCATTATGGAACACGTAAAATAGATAGACATTTGTCTGCTCTTGAAGGTTGTATTGTGTACCTACGTACACAATACCGCGCAAAATATTCAAATGTGGCGCTCAGATCATTAGTTGGTTAAATAATATTATATAATTGGTTATTGACATTGACATGAAATAGACAATACGCTGGATTTATAAATTCTACAGTTAAATAGTGAAAAACAGTTGTTTTATAAGACTCAGACATTCAGGCAAATTTTAGAGCACATACCTGCATATGTCGCTCACTTCATTAAACATTTCTTATTCACAACAAATTATTGTGTTGCGTAATTATTTTACAAGTAGCATTAACCTTTTCAGGTCCGACACTGAGACACTCCCCATCACGAGTAAAATTGTGTAGCATATTAGCCAGAGTAAAATTATGTGGCAGATCATTATCTTCTAGGCGGGCGCGCAAATTGGCTTCTACAATTGTGAGAATTTCCTGCTTCTTCCTTTCAACGCTTTCTAATGCATCATCTACTTTCTTCAACTGGATGTTTTGGTACATCTTCTCGCCCCTCTCGCCCTCTCCTAGTTTGTCCAGGAACGCTTTCACAGATGGAAACTCGCGAACAGATTTCCCTATCAAACGATTGAGCTTCTTAAATGATTTCATCAGAGCACTGACTGCGGTCACAGGATCGGTAAATTCCTTTTGAAAATTTAACGACAGGGATTCGGCAGGGCTTAGCACGTCGAGAAAAAAACATAAATTTAAAAGGGTAGCTGCGAACCTCATGAAGTGATGTACCCTTTGACTTTCGCTCGGTCCGCTGCTTGGTAAGACGGGTCCGCCACCACGACATTCTGAAGATGCGTAATGTAAACACCGAATTTCTCGAGATACTTTCTCAACGCGGACATTTTGTGAGAAAGCCAACGAGTTCCGGTCGCCCGAACCGGCTTAGCTCCTTTGCGGAATTCCGAACCTTCAACCAACACCATCGTATTAATTTCTTTTAGTTCACGGAGTTTTTTCGGTGATTTCTTGTTCAATGAGTGGATTTTTTGGATGAGGTTATCGAGTTTGTCAAAACTTGAACCTTTCAATGCTGCTTTTAGGGCAAGTTCTAATCGATGTGCCAAACACCAATTAAAAATCAACCAGGGCATGTCTTCACACATTTTGGCTTTCACACCTCCTTTGTCTCCTCTGTTCACGGACGCGCGCCATCAGCACCCATTCCAACCATCTTTTGTTGAAATTCTGTAATTCCTAAAAAAACATACCTGGAACATTAGTCTATTTGTTTTGAAACAACTAAATACTTATGTAATTACGTTCGGGTAAAATCCGAAATATTCACTCAATTTTTGGTCAGCAATTTTCTTCGCAAGCGCATTTCAAGTTTTCTTAATATGTATCGGCATAATATAAAGAACCTAACACAGTAAACACACCTAACAAGAAAACACACCTACCTAATGCTTTTAACCCATCGATAATGCTTTCTTTCACTCCATCAGCGTCGGCATGTTTCAGGTTGTGCAGACTAAGGAATGACGTTTTCACTTCTACTTTATCTCCATTAGGTTTGGGGTTGAAATAAAGAGCAAATGTTGCCTCTTGCTCGACTGCGCTGTTGTCAGTGGCACCATCCCTTTGGTACACTGAAGAATTTAGCATGTGCAAGGTCTTGGCTTAAATTTTTGCAGAGTTCGTCGCCAATGTAGTCGATGAACTGTCCACATACCCTGTCGTTTTTATATGCGTTTTCGTGCTGAATGCCGTGTAATTCTTCCAAGGCCAATATTTTCTCGTACTTCGTCAGTAGGAGTTCTTCCTTGGCTACAAAGTAAGCGACTTGAAACTTCCGAACCAAATCATTTCGTGTGCTTTCATTCAGGTTTGCCATTGCGGTCGTTATTTTAATTTGGCGTTTTTCTTCTTCCATCGAAAGTGAAGACGTACTACCACTCTTCTTGCGATGTAATCTCATTGCTTCCTTGTGGGGATCGGATTGGGCATGGTCAATTGCTGCAGATGGTCGATAGTTCGTGCAACCAGAAATCCAAGTGCGGTTGAAATATTTCATACCTTTGATGCGTTGCTCGTACTCGGTGCAAACAGTACAACGAAGGTTTCGTGCATGTTTTCCATCGGTATCATACGACAGCCACAAGCTTCCTTCGTAAGATGCCAACGAATTCGTTTTCCACCTTTTTTCTATAGTTTCAACAGCAACTGTTCGTTGACTTCGTTCTGACACTGAGGTTACTTCAGTTGCGGGTCGTTTGGCTACTTTGGCATCTTTGCCTTTCGCTTCTTTCCTACGGCTACTGGTTTCACCAACATCTGTTGATGTGCTCGTTGTCGGTTTTTCAGCACTGACTTCACTGTGTTGTAGTGGTGGTCGTGGGAAAAAGGAACTTAGTTGGGCTTGCTTTTTGTTTACTGTTTTCATTTTTTTCTGTGGCGGTGGCTGACATTTCGCAGGTGCGAGTTGATTTGCATTTCCCGTTAGACAGATTTGGCATTTCCCAACCCGATAATTTTCTTCGCTATAGCCAAGATCGTCTTCGCTAGCAGGCACAGAACACACATTACAAATGATTACCACACAACTTACGCACGAATATTTTGTGTTTGGACGGTGACAAACAGAACAATTGCTTTCCATAGCGTCAGCAGACTGCTGTTCAGTCTCAGCGCCATGCAACTCAAATTACATTTGGCCTACCTCGTGCAAGCAATAAAATAGTACGCCATGTGTGCGCTATATATGCGGCTATATGCAATGTTTTGAAAAGCGAGACTTCCGCTTTTCCCCAAACGAAACACAAGCAATTGTTGAGACCTGAGACACAAAAATCTGTTCTGACACAAGAAAACGTCATAGGAAAGTTACGTCGTGGTTTTTGTGTCTCAGCCCTCAGGTTGAGATCTTAGACCCAAAAAAACGCGTTTTTTATTTGAAAATTTTTCCAGTCATACGTGTCCGGTAGGTGACAATATTTGCCGGTCAAACCGAAAAATTTACCGCTCAATGACCGGTGACCGGCACTTATTTCGAGGCCTGGTACCACGAAAGTTCACAAAATGTGCACACATAAGCACTGTAAGTACTTTTACTACACTTTTCACCATGTTCTTGCATTTGACTCCTAGGCATGGAAAGGAGGCACGACAAACATTCCTCATACTCTTCTTTAATTTCAGATGCTGGGTTAAGGAGGATATCTCTTTGCAGAGGTCGGATGTAAATCTTAAACGTTCCAAGACATCTTATATCTTTGGTGCTGCAGGCACCGTGGCATACAACTTTTCATTCGTTCCTGCGACTTTCGTTGCTCAAGAGGATTTCGAAACTTCCGCAATCTCGTAAAGGTGGATATGTCCTACAAAATGCAATAATATAAAATTATAGGTGTATTAGAGGACTCCTAAAACATTTTAGGTGCAGATGAACATTAATTTGGAAATAATAGTCTTAATTCTGGCATAATTACAGCGACACTATTATATACATACTCACGGTCTTCACAATACTTTTGGAAACCAACGAAGGAGAGGTAACTGTTTTCTCCCCCAGTCCATTCTTTAATAATTGTAACTTTTGTGTACAGGAGGGCATACATATTTGGTATTTAATTATTTAATGAAAATACCGTGTATTATTCATTACATGTAGGTGTAATACCAGATAAGACAATTGTCTAAAAACACCTGCAGCATTGATCTAGTTGCAAATCCTTCTTGGCAGAAAGTGCATAAGCATAGAATAAAAACTTGTATAGATAGATTCTCCCAGCTTTGTATGTCCTATGGATATAAAGTGGAGACTGCAGACTGAACCGATCCGGCTGTTATTTTGTTTTAGCTGTCTCAAATTCTTTGTGCTGCTGAATCGCGAATGATGGTACCTAATGAGTCTCGGCGTTCATTTCGCTCGCGCTGATGACTTAACTGGCGAAGCTTTTTTGTTTTGTTTTGGGTGAGTGGTGAGATAAAGTCCAACGGCGATGGAGGATTGGTAACGGTGCCAGGTAATGGTTTTACTGGAAGGTGCTAGCCAAGATTCTGCACGTTGGCAGTTTCTCCCACAAGTGTCTTACAGTGATTCGACAGCATCTGAAGCATCAGAGCAGCCCTATTTAGGGATGACGCTGCTCTCCCAACTCATCGGACAAGGTGGCCTAAAAACCGTAAACACACTTTTCATCGAGTGGCATGCTGCGGCCACCAGTAAACCACTAAAAGCAAAATTGGAAGTTGGAACGTGACAACGTTAAGTGTACGACAGCAGCTGTGCGTCGAACTGTGTTAATCGCAAAGGAAATTGAGAAATACAACAGACATTGCTTGTCTTGCAGAAACCCGTTTTGTTGATAGCATGGTTGCTTAGATGAATCCAATTACAGTTTAATTAATTTATTACTTAATTAATTATTTAATTAATTACAGTAATACAAGTTAATTACGGATCAAGGCAAAATCCTACTATGCTGGAAAGAACATTTTAAAGAGCTCCTGAATCGCCTGCACCAGCATCCAGTGATAGAAAACGCAAGTAACCCACCATCGACTCGCCAGTTTGACTTTCATCTACATCAACTCCAGAAGTAGATACAGAAGGTTCTATGGCTTGGTGAGGTTGACATGAATCTCTTGTTTTTACCACAGCGTACAGTTGGTTGAACCATGCTCCATAACCGTTCTCTTCACGAAAATTGTTTATTCCAGACGCTGTCTTGATTGCAGCTCGTTTGCATTCTCCTACGCACTTTTTAAATTTTGATCTCAGTTGCTCTATAGCAAAGGATATGTTCTCTCCACTTTGAACACACCTCTGCTTCAATTCGACAAGAATGTTTTCATAAATAACTACATTTTTTTTGTGGCTACTGCTGGCCTGAGTAATTGTAGGGATGTTTCACGTCGAAACTGCCGGGCCGCAACTGCCGTTTCATGTAATCCCGAAATGACGTCACAGACTATCGGTAGTAAAATTCGAAATTAAAATCAGCTACTATTTCTAAAATAAAGCATTATCGTAAGAGTTAGGGTTAGTATTAGGGTTATGACTATGTTTTAAATTCGGGATATTTATATGAAACGTCAGCCTAAAAACCTCACCTTGTCGTTTAGACAAGGGATAAATGAACTCGGATTGATTGTACAGTGCAACTACCAGGGGACGCAACTGTAAATTCCATAAATGATTTTGTGCCTAAAAATACCCTTTGTAGGCCAAGGACTGAAAATTCGCATAAAGGATGCTCCAAGTCCAATTGAGTTTTTTTATCTCTATATAACTCCTGGGATCATAGAACTAATTGTTGAAGAAACCAATCGTTATGCCAGGCAATACATTGTAACACAGCAGGATGTTAACGAACCTACAATCATGGAATAGTTACATTGGGACACATGAGCGAAGGCTTATTGCTCTAAAGCGCGTGCACGCTTCAAGTGTGCCATCCCCACCCCCCACTGATCAATGCTGAGTACCAAATTTTTCTCCCCAGAACTTGGAAGTTATCACCAAGGTACAACATTGTATGGTGGGGGATAGCGGGGAGGTAGAATAAAATGTATACCGATAAAGAGAAGAAACCAAGATTATATTCATTACAAGCTGCAGTTTCCCAATCAATTATTCCCTGATTGTAGTACCCCACCGAACCTAGCCATAAAGGAACATTCAAATGTGAAGAACTGGGAAGAAACAAATGTCCATGAAATGAGAACATTTGTCAAGATGGTTTTGTGTGCAACCATGGTCACATGATCAAAATAATATTCAATAATTGGAGTTGAACATGTTGGCAGTAGTAGTAGTTAGTAAAGTGCCATATCTATGCATGGCTAATAAGGAATATTTGAGACATGATTGAATGCACTGTAGGAATGAAAAATCCCTATTGCTAATCACAGGGTATAAAATTTATTTTGACTGATTTTTCAGCATTTTTTTGTAATTATCATGCATGGGTGTCTGGTTGTGAAAAAACATTAGGAATAATACCAATTACTATAATAATGGTTAGTATTTACCAATATAAGAAAAAGTTCACAACGAAATATAAAAAAACATGGACTCAACAGTCATGTGACTAAAAATGAATTCAATGTATATTTTCATTTGAAAGTAATATCTGATATCAATCGATTCCAACGGGTATTTTATCCATATCTAACTTACTTCTCTAAACATAATTGATTTTCTAGTTGCACGTCAAAATAGCTATATACCCTTCAGTACTGGGTAGTGCATAGTGCTGGTATTGAAAGGGTTATTTGCATCAAATTCAGGTAAAAATGGATGGTATTTACTGGGGATTGTTTGGGGGCATGAAAAATATCCACCAAGAACTTGACATTTTCCAACAACAGCTTTGCCCATGCACTGCCATTTCGACACTGGTTCTTCAGAAATGGAACCAGCCCACAAGCACGATCATAACCAACATACTTCAACCTCTCAAAATCCTCGGCCGTATCACAAAAGGTTCTTAACAAGAACAGAAATACTTGTGTGAGAGATTCACAAGTGAACATTTCTGCCATGTTGACAACAATACAACATGGACGTATAAGGGAAAACATGCCTGCGGTTATTTCGAAAAACAATGAAACATTTTCCTTTTTCTTGTACACTGGCTCACTTTCATCATCTTCAACAACAGTGGCGCCTTGTATAGCTGCTGAATGAAATTCCAAAGGCATATCCAAAGCTTCACAAACCTCCTGTCTTGTGGTTCACGTGAACTGGTGAGTTAGGACAGCACTTGTATACTTCGAGAAGATCACGACGCAATTTCTCTTTTGGTAGAGCAAATTTGGCACGTTTCAAGTACTAGTTTCCATCCACTGTTACATAACCTTCCGTGCACCCTGCTGTTCGACATTTGTGGGTCACCCACTTTTTTGAACAAGTACATGTCTTAACACATCATCTTGCATAGTTCTTCTGTGTTCAGATGCTTGCTCCTTTCATGGTAATTTACTTCTAAATGCGTCCGCTCAGGCAACCCTTTTTCATGGTAATAGTTCACCACTATCCAAAGGAACCAGGCGTCGTTCAATCTTCATTCACCATCTTTCGTTTGCGCAAATTGTTGTAGGTCTGCTAACCGACTGCTATTCTGTTCTGCTAAATTGACATTATAAACTTTGGCATACAATTGAAATTTTGCACCAGTCACCCACATATTGTTAGAAAAATATTTTAAAAGTTGTTTCTCAAAAACTGTTTGAGACATCACTTGAACATAACGCATATTCCCATCACATGGATAATACACTCGCTTTATACTGTCAACCGTTTTGTAGCTTGGATAGAATTTCGTCTTACAGCTGTAGCATTGACCATGGAATTGTGCACCAACGTATGTTCCATTCATTGTGTATACCATGGGAAATGATGGTCTGTTGTACATTCTTATTCCCTTATCACAACATTTGAGCACAATGGTAGGAGAATGACAGCATTCTTTGCCATCCTTCCATTTACCCCTAGCTGACTAACATCAAACTCTTTTGCATTCAAAAACGTAATTTTTTCCTACAAACGTGCTCAACAGTCAGCATTCATCTTTCTTCTTTAAATCCACACACATTCTTCTACAACTTTCTCTGTCTCCCTGTTTACTAAGACGCACCGTCGGTATATCCCGAGATATCGCTTGTCTGTTCCCTTACAAATTCTGCAAACAACTCCCAGCGACTTGGAGATCCTTCACAGAAATGCTTAACCCCAAATATAAACGCGTAAAGCTCGTCGAAGTTAGTTACGAATGCACACATTTATAAACTCCTCAATACAGTTTCGCAAATACATTCACCGTTGTTTATTGTTTCATCACTAATCCCCAATACCGGCAGATCCGAATGTTTCCATTCTTAAACGGGTATGATTATAGAATACTCGGCCATTTTTACTATAATCCTCGCTAATATACTTTGTCACTTCTTTTTGCTGTTTTGCAATTTGCATGAATACCATATTCTGAGTTGTGACTCAATATATTTTTTCTTACTTTTTTCCCCTTTACAAAGTCTGCTCGATAAAAAAAACTTGAGCACCACATGCAAAAGCCACAAATACCTATTAAAATAACTATATAGGGAGCCACCTCAAAATTGGAAGTGGATACAGGTCGACAATTTTAGGGATATTTATGGCTAAGAATAGGGATATTTAGGGTGAAGGTTAGGGTTTTTAGGGTTATTTTGTCGCAATTGCGTTTATGTATATATAGTGATGTCGGGCCAGAGCATTTAGCCTTCTCATATTTGCAATGTCACTGTACACAATGGTGGGAGATGCAAAGCTATTCTTTACCATTTTTGATTAAACAATTTCCTTTCGCTCAGTTTTCATTATTAATGGACAATTAAATCGTCCATACTGTGGTTGACCAGTCACCTCACCACATCGTAACAATCAACCTGCACCCAGTTGTTAGTGGTTTGCCCATCGTTTACTTTGACTGCAACATCGAATACAGCAATGGTTATCTAAGAAAGACAAAGTACAAGCATTGAGTGAAAAAATATTTCTCTGCTAATAATCTTATTTAGCATAACGCTGCATGGATGCATGTTTTGAAGAATTGCCCAATAAAAACTACAACTTTGACCCCAATTATACCTACATGAAATAGCTGGGAATATTATTTTACAGTCTCAAGACAGAAGGTACAGTACAGTTCGTCAGAGTATGATTCTTGTTTTGCTAGCAACTTAACCATTCCAAGACAAAAAATGATTTGCTTTATTCTACTGTACCTGTCCATTATTATTTGTATAGCCAATTGCATCTCCATGGTGAACCATCTGTTTCGACTTGAAAATAACTCCTAAACTGTACGTTGCAGGCTGTTGGATCTGCTAAATGTGGCATCTGATTAATCAAATGGTGTGAAAGGAAATTCCCAACCTGAAGTTGCTTTTAGTCGACCATTCAAATATGCACCCTAAAAACCAATAGCAAGAGTGATACAGTGCATCAGCCTGATTTTGGCTTACACGCCTGTTCCTTACTTCACCGTTCCAACGCTACGTCATCGCTATGAAACCGTGTGTTACATTATAGTGCACAACTGCTGAGACAACGTGTATCAACGCAACGTATGCAAATCTATACTTGAACGCTACATTACCCCCTTCTTAGAGGGAGGCATGTCCTCACGTCGTTAGAATCTCTAAGTAGTAGTTAAAACATGAGCGGCCGATGTTTATGGGCAGTTCGTTGTAACTGCCCATAAACATCGACCTCGAATGTGCGGGCGGAACAGACACGATTTATGTATGAGGAGGACACTCCAAAAAAGGATCTGAAGGAAATTTATGAACATGGATGCATGAGACTGGTGTGTAAATAACAATACTCAATCTCTTCCTTTTCATCAGTATCATTTCCACAAATATGCCTTAAATTAATACCTGACAGACAATTACTTACATGTCTTTATACATTAAGAATCTTACCACAAAAAGTAGGTATACATAGCGCTTGAACGTCGTTGACTCAGCGCTTGAACGTCGTTGACTCAGCGCTGAAACGGACGTGTGCATTGCCTTTTGTGGCAATTGTGGTTACATCATCTGCATGATAATCGGGATAGTATTATCATATATTTCGTCAAACTACGTCACATAATCCGAACAAGCACTATATAAACGCTTGTGCATTCATGTAAATTAGTTAGTATATAGAAGAACATTTGAGAAACACAATATATTCAAGTTATATTATCTGGTGCGTGGCTGATTTATTTCATACGACGATGGTGCAAGCCTGAACACTTTGGATATATATTTTACTGCTAAGAAGCCGAATCAAACAGTTTTGCGGCCCAACGTTACAGTATGTAAGTTACTATACAGTATGTTGTTAATATCCATGTTATGTTTTATGGTTTTCTGCTCTGTATGAAATTAATCTGTTTAGTTTTTTGTTTATTGTTGTTTCATAAAATTGCTTTCTTGATCTACGCTAACTGTGATAATTACGGCATAGATAATAGATTGGAATTGTCCATCCACAGTGAAGGATTGTGAAGGAACAACAACTATTGACATCCCACATATCTCGAACTTGCAAGAATCGCACTACCAAGGTGTTAATATTTACTTTCAAACAGTTAACTTTATTACCAATGCAATGTAGATTGCATATGCTATGGCAATAAATGAACAACATTTAAATGTAAATTACAGTATATACATACTGTATTTTGTTAAGCAAACAAAATATGAATTTTTTATGTTACTATTAACAACAAAGTAAATATAAACCACTAAATTATGGTTAACATTGAAAAACAAATAGGGTAATGCAAAGACCAGAACATATGATGGCGTGATAAATGAAATTACGGGTACTTCTTAAAAATTTATTCGGATTTCCACTAATTTGGCTGCAAATTTATTATCGTACACTGTACTGACATTCCGGTTCTTACAAATGTATTTCTAAATTATTTTCAATCGCACCTGTCCACCAGAGAAGCATGTAGTTTTTAAACAATCACTCCGATCATAATTTCACTCTTGGCTTTACCTTTTCAGTTTCTTCATAACCTTTTATTCAGTGGTCAAAACGCTATCTTTCTGTAGTCACAAAAAGCCAAATCCTTTTGACCCCATCTTTAGGGCTACATCCATTCCATCTCTAAAGGCCTGGTATGTAGGTTGGTTTGGCAAGATGATGGATGCAAAGTACGTCTTGGCAATGGGGAGGGGGCCAGCAGCTTTTTCTATTTTTGCCTTTAGTGGCTGTTCTCCAACTGGAAGATGTGGATTACCCATCCAAAACCTGCATAGTTGCTTCAAGTTGGTTTCACCTGTCCGTCACAAAAAATGTTTGGTTACTGTTTAACTTAAAACATGTTTTAATTCAAAAATGTTTGTACATAACATAGCTCTTTTATCGGTGGGTGTACACTGTTGACTTTGAAGAACAATTCAAGTCGTTCCCCTGCTGTGCAGAGGCTCGTTCTTCAGTCATCACCGTAAATCCTCATTGCCAATTGTTATATAAACACACCAAAACCAACTCGGATTAAAACTTATTGATAACTCTTACATTAAGATGAATAATTTGAAGCATACTAGTATTCACCTTAACCAAGTTGGTGTGAAACGTCTAGCATCCAACATAATTAGGCAAGCTCTGAGACCAAATGATCGATCGAAGAAATATTTGTCAAGAAATTTTCCGATTCTTTTATGGAAGCATTAAACGAGATTGCCCATGTCACGTAAATATGAATAATTCTGATACGTGCTTCTCTGCAGGAGAAGACAAAATCGCTTACCCATTGTAGTTGATATATATCCCACCCGAACACAAGCAAGTAACACAACTAAAAAAGGCGAAATTGCCAATACTAGGGGCTTTAAAATTGCCTCTTTGAATATCAATAGTCTACCAGCTCACATAGATGAATTACGAGTTTATTTGAGCTCACAAATTATTGACATCCTTGCAATAAATGAGTCGCATTTAGCTAAATCCATATCTAATGATCAAATGTTTATCTCGGGTTATATTTTGGAAAGAAATGACAGAAATAGAAATGGTGGAGGAGTTGCACTTTACATCAGGAGTACTATTCTCATTGGGAGAAGTAGCACAAAAACACTTGAAATGCTAATATTGGAGCAGTGTATCCGGTAGTAATAATGAGAGAGGATTCCCCACGTAGGCATAACAGCTATAAAAGCGCGAAATCCCCTTAAAACTAGTCTATTCGCTGTGACCGGCCAGAACAACACAGCAAGGAAAGGGAATTTCTTTTTGCCAATACCAAGAAGCTGCTACAACTGAGCTTTGATGGCAGAGCCAATTCAGCCAAACGAGATTGGTGCAGATGCATCAGCCGATTTGGCCGCCTTTGCGAACCCGGCTCCTGACAATCCAGCCCAAGAAGTCCATCAAGATTTACCACAGCAAGCCATCCTCGGGTTAGCACAATGTGAAGCCAAGCCACAGGTTTGTTTGTGTTTCTTTCAGTCGCCTATATCCTATTGCGTTAAACGAAGACTGGTTTAGTATGCGATTTCTGGTTTACTCACTGCTTCAATGTTTAGCCGTCAGGCTAAGTTACGCATTAATTTTAAGCTCCACTGCCCTCACTTAATTTTCAAGGTGTGGTTGCCACGTCGCAAATTGCTTGGTTTCAATTCAAACCGAAGACGAAGTACAATGATGCATAAATTTCCTGTGGTTTCAGTTTTAACCATCATGTCATAAGGTTGCTAGTATTTCATTTCCCCTAACTATAATAATAATAATAATGCAATATTTATATAGCGTTATTTCCATATAGCCCAATGGCGCTTGAACTATAGTTCCCAGGTTGTACCACATACATGGTGTTCTCGGGTATTTAATAAGTCTATTCGTTTCGCGTTTGTTTTGTCTCGCATACCAAACTATAGTCATTTGTGATAACCATTTGTGATAATCTCCTCTGGGATTATTACAGTCGCTGAGGCATTCCCCCATTGTTAATCATACTATGGTTAATTATTCAATACTTGTGTCGTACCTAAGAAAAGTCATTTCTCGTTTTGCAACTGCATTTTTTCCTGGGTTTGCTGTTGTCTTTGCCGGGCCCATTGGTTTCATTCATTCCTTGCTGAGAGGGGCATTCTTAGTACGCCTTATACACTGTCTATGACGGAGTTTCTCAGTCGGGGTTTGTTTGGGGATAGTGGAGTCCGGTTTAGCATAGCCAAACACCATCATTTCATGCACGTCCCATCCATTTCACGGTCTAGTACACTAGTTTATCCCACTTTTAAAAAAAAATGTGTGGGAAAATCATGATGAACCATCTATTCTCCTTGTGTATTTTATCCCCACTGTGTCACATGTATGGCTATTTTATCCCCAAGTTACCATGTGTGGGCCTCATCGCTAGTTTGCCATATGTGTTGGCTATTTTATACCTAGTGTGCCATGTGTTGGCTATTTATCCCTAGTGTGCCATGTGTTGGCTATTTTATACATAGTGTGCCATCTGTTGGCTATTTTATCCATAGCGTGCCATGTATTGGCCATTTTATTCCTAGTGTGCCATGGGTTGGTTATTTTATCCTTTGTGTACTGCATGTTGGGCTATTTTATCCTTAGTGGGCCATGTGCGGGCTGCTTTATCCCTAGTTTACTGTGGGTTGCCTATTTTATCCATAGTAGGCCATGGGTTCGCTATTCCGTCCCTAGGTGTGCCATGTGTGTGTGTGTGTGGGGGGGGGGCTATTTTATCCATTTGTGCCATGTGTGGGCTATTGTATTCATAGTTTGCCATGTGTTGGCTATATTACCCAGTATTACACATAGTAATGTGTTACCTAATTTATCCCTAGTTTGCCATGTGTTGGTGGCTAGTTTATCCCAAGTTTCCATGCCTTGGCTATTTTATCTATTGGCTTATTGTTCGTCATTTCCAACATCGTTACCTCGTTTCTCCTCCATTGTCATTTCTTTGATAGCCGCCAATTACCCTTGAAAACGTGCAGACGCAACTTCGAAACCTGCAGCAACAGTGTGACACACGGTCTGTGGACACCGCCCTCGCACAACTACGACGCGAGTTGGCCAAGCCACTAACTATATTTGATCCCAATGTTGCCTTGGAACATGTATCCAACGTCTCAAGAGGTAGCCGACCCAGTATCGCCCAATGGCGGTTCACCCAAAATTACAGTCGGTCCTGGTCAAATTAGTAGGAAGCAAAGAAGATCGGGAAGTCGCTAGTGTTATTGAGAAAGCTATACGGAATTCAAGTCCATTAGATGACCCTCACGCGTCTTCCTCGTCCCCAAGTACGCCAACTTTTCCTCAGATGCAACAAATGGGAATATTACCTAATACGCGAGCTTCGCGCAGGTCTCGACCTTATTTACCGATGACCAAAGTCACGTGTTTCAATTGCCGCCGGAAAGGACATTATGCCCGCATTTGCCCGTCCGCGGGTAGGCGTTAACTGTTGTGTGTTGTTTGTGTGCACTTTATCGATTAAAAATATATATATTTTTTTTTTTCTTCTTCTCGTTACTTTGTTATTTATATGTAATTTTAATTTTGTGGCGAATGCAATAAATAAAAATAAATAAAATACCAAAAATATATATATATATATATATTTTTTTTTTTGGTATTTTATTTATTTTTATTATATATATTTTTTTGGTATTTTATTTATTTTTATTTATTGCATTCGCCACAAAATTAAAATTACACATAAATAACAAAGTAACGAGAAGAAGAAAAAAAAAGGAAAAAAAAAAGATAAAAGTGACAGGTGGCTGGGAGAGAAAAACAGGGCTTTCGCCCCAATTGACATTTTCCCCCAAACAAGTTAAGAAATAGTAAAATACTTACTAGATTACAAGTAAAAACATTAATAAAGAAACTAAAACACTGGACTAATAACACTAAGTAAATAACTAATTAAAAAAGAGAAACATTTGACTATGGCAGCTGGTAAGATGAGAGATTATCCTTGTAGTAACACTTTAGTTTGTTTGAATTGACTAATACTAATGCAGCACTTGAGTAGACTAGATAGGCTATTCCACAGGTTGATGGTGCGCAGAAAAAAAGAATATCTAAAATAATTTTGTTTGTGGGTGGTCAGAGGATGATAATTATTAGAGTCAAATTTTCTAGTGTTGTGAGAAGAGCGAGTCGGAAGGCCGAGTGACTTGTTTGCCTTTGCGCATGTCTCTTCAATATATTTAGACCAGGATAGGTCCTGGGTAATAGTTACTCCCAGTTCGGTGATATAGGGCACGCAATCCAAGGAATTTCCTCCGAGTTGGTAGGCATAGTTTTTACAAACTGGAGATGTTTTATGAGACATGTGCATAACTTTACATTTGGAGGCGTTGAAGGACATGTCCCAGTCAACACTCCACTTTCGTAGAGAGTCGAGATCAGACTGGAGCCTGTGTGTGGCACTTTCTAAGTTCATTGGTCTATATAGCTTTGAGTCGTCAGCAAACAGAGCCAAGTTCGAGCCCTTTTGGATGTATTATGGCATATCATTTGCGTATAGATCCTTGGGGGATGCCTGAAGTTACCGGAAGCCAGTTTGAAAATGTACCATCAAGGACCACACGCTGTTGTCTGTCAGATAGGTACAGTACTGCTCAGAAATAACCTAACACTGCGTTCGCGTTCGTAACGAGTTCGGAACATCATTGTGACTTCGCTTAAAAAGTTAATGGGAAGACTTCGTTAATTTCTGACTTCAGTAAACTTATAAACGGATTTAACTTGATCATTTGATTGCTGGACTGGTTATGGTATGTTCACTGGACGAGATTAAAACAGAAAGTATATCGTTCGGAACGCGTTTTTCGTTAGGTTAATTCTGAGCAGTACTGTAGCTCCTAAACCACTTGAGAAGAGATCCAGATATGCCGAATCGCTCAAGTTTGACTAGGAGCAGATGGTGGGGCACTCTGTCAAATGCCTTTGATAGGTCCAGATGAACGGGATCAACCTCCTTCCGGCTAGCAAGGTGTTCTGAGATGTCATGGTAGAGTACAAGAAGTTGTGTCACAGTTGATCCGCCCTTTAGAAAGCCATGCTGCAGGTGGTAAAACATGGGAGCAAGATGTGGATAGCAATGATTGAAGACGCACCGTTCTAGAGTCTTTGAGACAATGCATAACAGTGAGATAGGCCGATAGTTCACGACGAGCTGAGCCAAGAGAGAGGGACAGATTGAAAAGACGACAAAGAGGTGCAATTTCCTGGGCAGTATTTTTAAGTAATGCCTCGGGTATTCCATCAGGCCCACAAGCCTTTTTGGGATCCAGTTGTTCTAGGACCTTAGTGACTTCAGAGATCGAAAGTATTACCGGTCGCTTCAGGAGGAACACGAGACACTGGTGCTGTTTTTGCTGGACTGAATACCGAGCGAAAATACGTGTTCAACATGTTTGCCTTTGTGCATATGTCCGTAATGAACGACTGGCCGTCACGAATAAAATTGGGAGAACCAGTCTTCGATGTGGATGGCTTGACAAAAGACCAGAAACGCTTGGGGTTTTCTGTCAGAGAGGCCTTTATCTTATTCGCATGGTCTTTCTTTTTTTTAGAAATAAGTTGCTTAGTTAAGCTCCGTAAATGAATGAATCTTAATTTATCTGCACTCGATCCAGAATTACGCGCTTTATCTCTTTGTTTGTTTTTCTTTTTTATGAGACAAAAGCTCAGAGTCAATTCATGGATGTTCGTGGATATTTCTGGCTTTAGATTTGGGTACGTGTTCATCGTTTTAGATTTGGGTACGTGAGTAGATCTTTAAGCCCTTCCCAATTAGCTTTTTCCCCTCGCCCGGCGCGAAGGCCTGAGGGCGAGGGTGCTAATATCGACCGGCGTTTAGTCCGTCATCACGGGAATTCCAGGCGTAATGTAGAGTGACTTTCAGTTTCCTTGTATATATATATTGAGGATCAACGTCGTCGATCATGCGCGGCATCGGAAAATTTGACCCTGGTAACTAGATAATTTATGGTAAATATTAATTCAAATGCAGATATTTAATTTAACAATTTAAAGAAAACCGTAAAAGAAAAGTACGAGTTTTGTCGGGTTAATATACGGTGATTGAAGATTTGTGTTCAAAAAGATCGTGAAAAGGCAGTGAAAATGGAATATATCGTTGTCGGAAGATGCAAGTTCGTAAATCAAGTTTTATACGTGGCGTCAAAACTAAAGGTAAACCCGTTTTCGGATTTTTAAACCTGTTAATCAGTTACAAAGATAGTTTTGCAAACATGTCCGAGTATGTTATTCAGGCTTTTATTTGATGTATAGCATGATTTTCTAGAGTTAGTAGTTCAAAAGATATCGTCGTCTGAATATCTAAAATATTTACTCTGAGTAGTGTCAATCCAATCCAAGCGTCGTCGGTTTTTTCAAGCTGTTAGCTATCAGTTACAAAAATATTTTTGTAGGTATGTCAGAGGCTGTTAATCAAGCTTTCATTAGATATGTAGAATGAGTTCTTAGAGTAAGAAGTTCAAAAGATATCGTGGTCGGAACATTTCACTTTTGGCATGGCGTCATGGCGACTAAAAACAAAACAATCAGACATCACGAAATCACTCTTTGAAGGGCTTTCGCTCGAAATTCAATAGTCCTCTTGCACACGATTTCTTACATGTATTTATAACACTACCTAGTGCCTACACAGTACGCAGAACAACATTTTTATCGTACTCTTCAATAAAACAACCATATCAACTGTAGATGTTAGTCATGTTATAAAGTGTTGTACATAATATACACATTTTGAAATACTTAACAGAGAGATTTATGCTATATATCATTGGAAAGCCAACGAAAAATCGCAATCGTAGTGCACGTTTAAAGTTTGTACCTATCATGGAACAATTTTAAAATTTGAATTAGCCTATACAATACTGGTAGTTTAGTAGGGTGCAAAAATATGCAGACTATTACTGGGATTTATACAACCTTGGCCTGGCCTACAATTGTGTAGCATAAACAAGCATTACAGTACTGTGCTATACTTGTCAGTGTTAATATATACACTGCTGCAGTGAATAAGGGAGAGCTTGGAGTATGAGACAGACGATAGATGGATGATTGTTATATTATGCAAGCTCATATTCTCAGAAAAATTATTCTTAGTCCCAGACAGGAATTGAACCTGAATTGAACCTCTAACCGTTGAGCTACCCAAGACTCAGATGCAGAGTGAAGGTAACAATGCATGATGTACTGATTCAATTGAAATATGTATATACCTATGTGCATTACTGATATATAGTGATTGCCGCATAGGCAGTATAATTATCAGGGCCGGATTTACCTATGGGCAAGACTGGGCAGTTGCCCAGGGGCCTCCACAACCAGGGGGCTTCCACATTTTTCATGGGAAAAAATTGTAAGGAAAAATGTATTTGTGAGTGCCTACCATGAATGGTAGAAATAATACAGTAATATAGATCTATACTGTTAGCTTATTCAGATTCTTTACACTTGAAACATAGGAACCAGATTCTTATGTAGATTGATCATGATGTTTATACATGTACATTTTTATTCAGATTATTAGTACTTGAAAAATATACTTTATGGGTGACTGTAAATATGTTTTGTCATCATTTTAGTATTCCAAGTTTGAGGGGGGCCTCCACATATCTATATCCGGCCCTGATAATTATATATCATTGTAACCTTCTCTCTCCATCTGACTCTTGATGCCTCAATGGTTAGAGGCAGTCACTAGCAATCAGAAGGTTATAATTTTTTCACCCGGGTATAGTTTTTCTGAGGATGAGCTTAATCATAGTTAATATAGCTTAATTGACGTCCATGTATTGTATACTTGTATGTAGTCCAGAAATAATCTTTGTTTACCCCATCCATTACAGAACATGTTAGGACTATAGTAGATGGCCTAGCTGCACCACAACTTATTGTGTTTGTTAATAAGCTTGGACAATGCTGGTCTTAAGGCTTGTTAAATGTAAAATACAGCTTATATAGGATTATGTTGACATTGGGTATGTTGCCAATATGTCAGCAGAAATTGTTAAAGGGATTGAACAAGTGCTGTGTCAGCTAGATCATTGTCAACAAGTATCAAATTGACATGTCATCCTGAATATAGGTTGTTAATATCTGTGCATGCATGCAGTGATATATAATTTAGATACTATAACTACAAGTACAATGCCATGTGCTTTGTTACATGGCTTTTGTATTTAATAACCATCAAAATATGGTATCTTCAATCTGCATTAGCTAGGCATTATTGTTATTATTATTATTATAATTATTATTATTATTAACAATAATAATACAATAATATTTATACAGGATAGCCCCTTCAGCTAACACTCAGGTATCAATATATGGTGGTCTTAATTGTTTCCTAACAAACTAAAGTTATTACAAATTACAATATGTTACAAAAACTCATTTTAACTCAAAAGTTATATATCCTGCACATATTCTCAATTAAGGCAATTGATAATGGTGCTACAACATGTATGATGAACAGACTCATTGAGATATGGAAAATAGTTCTTTAGATATGATGTTAAAATGCCTTCACATAATTTCTCAACTAGCATTACACAATGTATCTTTCTTCTAATTACAAAAGGTGCCAATCCTAGGATTTCTATTAACTGATCAGTTTCGAGTCCTGAGTTAGGAATGATCAGTTTCCCTGCCCTGCATTGAGACCTCTCAAGAGCATCAAATATTAAGTTATATCCACATCCATGCCAGCTCGACATCACAGTTGTCCAAATTGTGGATCCAATTTGAATGGACCCTATAGATTTGCACTATATGTACCACCTATTTGATTTTTTTAAAGGGCACAGCCATTGTATGATAAAGATGCACATTCTTCCTTCAAGTTTCAGCAGCCTTTGATGTCTGTTTCATGAATCATCAACAGTGTGAAAAAAGTAGTTTCTTTCTTAGTTATTGATGGTAGAAACAGCAGTAGACTTGCCCACTATTCTGCTGCTGCACGCCTGCACCCAAAAATTAAAAAAGATTTGGCTTCATGTATTTAGTTTGATGTTCTATGAAACAATTAAATTCAGACAATACAATGATTTCAGCAATATTGTCCACTGGAAATTATTTATTCAGTCTGACAAATGAATGGGCTATCATCTAATTCAAGTAAAAGAAGTATCCTGTAAGCAACTATATGCTATAAAAATTTCAAACAGCAAGCAAGCGGGCGAGGGGTTGTTGCGTATACGTATTTCTAGTTAAAGTTGTAAACAGTACGTTTTACAACTGGCTTCTTAGGAATCTTAAGGTCAACATCAAAACTAATCAGTTTGTGGTCAGTACGGAGGATATCCTCGAAGCCCTGAATATGATGTAGTTTATTGGGAATGTTTGTTAGAATCAGGTCTGGTATGTTGGTGTTCCTTGTCGGAAAATCAACCATCTGCCATTGAGTATCTTGGTGAAGTAATTATAAATTTTATCTCTGGAGATAGCAGTACCAGTGGTCCAGTCAATATTAGGGAGATTGAAGTCACCACAGATTATTAGCTGATCAAAACGGGTTTTAGCTGATAAGCGAAGCGTTTTCTTGAGCTCCTTCAGATGGTCTAGATCGGAGTCTGGGGGCCGGTAACATACAATAACTAAGATTTTGCATCTGTTATCAGGACGAATTTCACACGATAGAACCTCGGCGTTACACTCGAGATCCCTACGGCGAAAGCTTTGTATCGTATTCTTTACGGCAAGCAGTACCCCTCCACCGGATTTATCCGTTCTATCTCGTCTGTGGATGGGTAAAGTTAGGGCCAGGCAAAAGTTCGGAGTTAAGTATATCCGGTTTAAGCCAAGTTTCAGTGACTGTTATGAGATCTATGTCGGTTGCGAGAGTTTGAAACTCCGTGGTCTTGTTGACTAAACTTCTTGCATTCATATATAAACACTTCATAGAGGAGCAGTAGGGCTTCCTCGCTTCAGATATACATGTAGGAGCCGACAGAGGATGAATAGTAGTGTGTGAAAGCGCTGGATTGATATTATTGACGTTACGTGTAGAAGCAAATGTAGGTATTCCACCTGCAATGGGACCTGGTTTTTCGTTGGGATTGCAGGGAAGTATAGGTTTCTCGGCCAAAAATGGCCAAAACAGCGTTGGAAGATTGCGTTGGAAGCTATTTGACAAGGGAAAAGGAAGCCACAGAGACTCAGAGTTGCCTGCGGAGGAGGCTAGTTTTCTCCCCGAACACGATGTTATTTTAAGCAAACGTTGTATGGCGAGTCGTTTCGCTACAGGTAGTCGTTTCGCAGTAAGTCATTTCGCTACAGCCTACAGGTATGAAGTCGTTTCGCTACATGCATGAAGCCGTTTCGCTACAGCTATATACTGATTAGTCATCACAAATAACAGATACTTTAATACACTATACTTTAATATAAAATCTGAAGCCGCATGCTATAAAGAATGGAAGTTTTACTTGCGATCCTTTGGCTTATATTTACCTGGCTGCAGTCCACAACAGGATGCTGCTTCAAACCTATAATTACAGCCACTTTCTAACGCGTTTTGTTTAAAATTGAATGTAACGTTGAAGATGTAATCTTCGAACAGTCCTCGGAATTCCTTTCTGGTCAATAGACCACCACCGTATGTTCTATTTAAGGCGGCTGTGAAGGTCTAAACATTCTTTGCCTCTTCGTTGGAGTAATAGCACAACCTAATCGTGATAGGAAAAAATATTGTTGTTGAAAAACAAGAGATTTAAGACTCCAGTAAATTAAGAAATATGTTCCTACCTTGGCTGTTCATCGCCTTGACAATGTACTTTCGCCACAAAACCACTTTTCTCACGAGTTTTGATTTGCCATAGTGGTTCGAAACAAAAATTTGTCAGTTTCTCAAAATGCCCAGCATCAGTATCGTATCCAATGCAGTTGTCCTGCACGGTCAAAGTATGCGGCATGATCGTACACGACCGTACACGTGAAGAACTGAAGTATGCGACGAAGTGGTATAAATTAAAAAGTGCGGGAATAATTGTTGAGAAATATAATTAAGTCAGAATTAACCCAATTCAGTGGATTTTCGCCATCCATGTTGCCCAGAACTCGAAAACCCCGTTTCGGTGAAGAAATGTTTGAACGTTATCTCGGCCAATATTTAACCGATTTAAAATCTGAAAACAGATTTGGAATTAGCGTATCAACATACATGGCGAAGCTAGCGGTCATGCTCAGCATGACTAAAAATTTCCAGAAAATATAGTTTTGTTTGCTTTTATTTACTTTATTTGAAATCTCTCCTTTGAACTTTGAAGTTGTGCGCATTTGGAAGAGCACAAGTAATAATAGTTCACGCATATTACGTGGATATTCTCGCTCCTTATCTGGCCCTGCCGATTGATCGGGCGTCTAAAATCCGCCGTCTTCGTTCTCAGGCTCTTTTGTTCAGCCTGGCCCCGGCCCAAGTCATGCTCTTTGTGAATAGCATGACCAGCCATATGAACAATCCTGCTTATTCTCGAAATATTAGTGGTTGACGGCACTTGACGCATGCTCAGTTTGCCTATTTTAGACAAGCTGGTCATGCTATTTTGGATGAGCATGACCATAGCCTGATAGCCCAAAATATTAGCTTTCCGCCTGACCAACTATGGCCTGACTGCACAGTACGTCTGTTTAAGGAGATCCTTGATTTATCATGGCATCAACGAGCTCTGATTCGGTCCAAACAGTCCTTGTTTGTGAACTTCTTAGAAAACCGTTTTCGGTGGACAGCGACCAATGCCGAATCTTGGCCATTCGTCTTTCTTTCGTTTTATTGGCAATGAATCGCAGTTGCAAATGTTTACTTGTAAACCGGCTAAATACTTGTAAACCGGCTAACCATTGCAAAGATTCTCTCCAAGATGACTAGATGAGAGAAGTACGGATGAGAGATCAATCATGAAGACGGAATCGAAGGACAGGAAAATATTATGTTGTGTTGACATTTATCCGTGAAACTCCGTAATATTAATCATTATGAAACGTTTTTGTCCGATTTAAATAAATTCTATATCGAAATGATCACTTGAATCTGGCGAATCGAACGCTGTACGTCTCGTCTACTTAAAATGTGAATATCAGATGTTATATGAGAAAATGCGTAAGCGAGTAAAGTACCCAAAACTCGTCTTTAAATTAAAATCAAAGGACATGGCTTCAAGATCTATTCAACGTTTACACAGTGATTCAATGCTTTTATGTCCATCAAAGCGATATAATTTCGTAAAAGATATGTTTCGTGTACCTTGCCGTTGATTTTTATAAAAGTTTTGACACACAAAGACCTTCAATCGAACAGATATTAGAAAAAATAGCATTGCCGTGTTTACTGTTTACATTAAAATTTTGTCTGTGTCAGGCATTATGCATTGGGAGGGCTGCGGGCGGGCTAGCCTGCGTGCGGGCATGCTGATGCGCTCTGATATAAAGCGAAACGGTTTTATAAACTTCTGAGCTGAAAAATCACTGCTCAGAATGCAGGAAATGCCATTTATGAGAATCTATATTTTAAAATTTTCCGGGGATGCATGCCCCCGGACCCCTCTAGAAAGCCTCGCGCAGGATTATCAGTTAGCATGACCTCCCATTTGGGACCAGCTTCGGCACTGTACGTGAGTACCCTTCGTAAAAACGGTTTATGTACTTAGAAATTACTAGACGGATATAAGCCGGTCACTTCGTCGCATATTATTTTGAACATTATCGATCAATATTTAACCGTTTTCAATTCTGAAAACATATTTAGAATTAGCTAGACATTTAATTAGCTATATATATTAGAAACTTTCGGTGAGAAATGGACCCTGCCGCGGCGAGATTATCACCCTCGCTTGCGAGGGGAATATAAATGCCTTGTGAAATATATCAATTTTATATCAAATATATCAATTTTTGTCTATCAATGAATTTCACATATTCATGTTGTTTTACATTAATAATAATAAACTTTATTAGACACAGAATTTAAACAGTTTACACTGATTGCCATTAAAGCTGTGTATGTAAATTATCCTAAACTAACTAAATACAAAATTCAAAGATCAGAAAGATAAGCATGCAAAATAATCAAAACTTATGTTGAAATATAACACCAATAGTTTCTTTTGAAACAAGTAATAGAATCAGAGTCTTTGATGATAGAAGGTAGGCTATTATAAAGTTTGGCAGCAGAGAAAATAAACGACCTATAACCAGATTTAGAAGAGATCTTTGCAAGGTGTAAATTATGCCTGTTTCTAGTATTATAGTTATGTATATCTGAGTTGCGAAGAAATATATTCTTGAGGTATGACGGGCAAAGCGAATTCAAACATCTAAATACGGTAACACATTTATGATATGACCATCTAGCATCAAGCGTTACCCAACTTAACTGCTTACATTACTTACATTGTAATTGAAAATGTTGTCTATTAAATTATATGTAAATAGTTTGAATACATTATTGCTAGTTGACAATGTTCAGAATTCAGAAACATACCAACATCTAGTACACGGTTCCATTGAAGTTTAGTGGACACAAAAATTAAACAATTAGCATTCAATTTGCAGTCTCGATGTAACACAAACCCTAATCACCATGTTGGGTGGTCAGTGGCCAAGTGTGTACACTAAACTCCATGTATCTGTTTAAACAGTGTGATACAGTTTTGACCTAGGTGTCAGCATCACTGTAACCTTATACATGGTTTACACTGTATCGGTATCCCATGTGTGTCACAATATAGGGTATGGGTTTCTTGTTCTGTGGTCTTAAGCATAATTATTGTATAACTGGGTATTGATTTAGTTGCAACTAAATCTTACATGGGATTAGGTTCAGCATTTCAGGTCACCACAGCACTCCCCTGGTCACAAATATCCAAAGTACCCCTGGTTTTAGAAATTTCCACAATAGTGGAAAACAATGTTAGAGTTAATCGTAACTGAAAATTTCCCACATTTAACTGCTCTAAATTTCTTGCAATTAATTCAGATAATACAATGGAATGTTTAAATAATTTTTTTTGACAATACAGGAACTGTACATTGTGGTCTAGACCAGCATTGCGTATTATTTATAGTGGCCCACTGTTGAAATAGATAAAGTTTAAGAGATGCTTTATTGCTTTCAACAATGTTTTTAATTAGGATGCAAGACAATTAAAAATACCAAAATAAAACTGGATATGTTTTTTAAATACGAAATATACAGTATAACAGTTTCATGCCAGATAGAGAATTTATCTTTAGGGGTTTATAACATTTGGACAAGCATCCAATGTATATAGTTTTTATATGGGTTATATATATTAACATGAACATCATAAAAAGTGCTTGTGGTGTGAGAGTCCACTGAAATGGAGATTTTAATACGAAGAAATAATACTAACTTTTGTTCAAAACTTTGATAAATAATCTCGATTGTATGGAGATGGCCAGTGTCACAGTGTGTAGAGGTATCTTTGAGTGAAATTATAACAGTGGCACTAAATATTATTGATTATAAATATTGTTCATTAATTATAAAATAATTTGTCATCTCTGATATTTACATGTTATTTACTAATTATACATACATGTCATGTATTTATTACGGTTGGTCATTTAATCAGAACAGACGACACCCAAATATCACACTTGTTTTGCACATGTTTTTTCTCAAGTTAATAAACAGCTATATAAATTATACAATGGCCGATCTGAGATTTCAAAATAAAAGCGCTTCAGCGTTTAGATATATACGATCTTGTGTTAAGAAGTTATTAGACTTACAGCAGAGGATTTAGTTCGCCTGCAGGCTGCACGGTTTGAACTGACTCGAAGAGCTTCGAAATGCTAGTTCTCAATCAATCTTGCTGTCGTGTGATGGACAAACCCTGGCTTTGTAGTTTGTACTAGTACTACATAGTAACATACTGTAGCTGATCTTTGATTTCGCTTTTGTGGTCGTATGGAACAGCTTGTTCAAGCCATAAAATAAACTTGATTAAGATTTATCGTACTCAAATTGTACTCAAATTTTTGTTTTTTACATATAAAACTAGTTCCCAGCCCATTCTGTCCGTGTAACGCTTGTAACACTGTTACCCACGGCATATACGAAATAATATGTCCTAAATCGTGCAGCATATGAAGATAAAGGGACAAGCACCACATCTCATTTGCTGTAGTAACAGAAAGTTTATAATGTAAGATTTTGCACGTTTGGACTTTGGATACATACACGAATACATATGTAATTTTTTGATAGAGCAGGTTACTGCAGGTTACAATTGGGCATTGGCAGCGCATAAACCAGATGTGGACTTGCTGAAATTCTTTGTTGGAATCATGTGTATGAAACCAGCAGGATATTGGACAGTATGATAATTATAATTTATATTTAAGTGCACTACTACATTACCAATTTGGCTGTTGCGGTTCTTGTTAAAATGGTTTGGCAGTTGCATAAAAATATAGTACTGTATCTTACCATGTTGTTTCAGATTATTATCTTTCGATAATAGCTTTTTTCTCAAAATTTGGGCTGGCTTGTTGGAGTCGTTGTAGTACCCATAGTCAAATGATGTAATCTGCTTATTTAATTCATCCAATGAAATCCATTTCTTTTCTAGGATAAAAAGTTTTAAGATCTCCTTGACATGGTATTGCAGTACACCTTCAAGAATGTCGTGCATCGCATCTGATGGTAGCCCTCCAACAACATGAAAATACCTTGATCAAAATTAAGACAAAGAAATTAATGAATAATTGAATGAAAGCCTTCATTTAGACCGAACCAAATGTGGAATGTGGAAGACAGCTTGTAAATATTAATTTGGAAATACCTTGAGTCTACCAGCATGGAACGCTTATTTAATCCATATATTACACTGAAGTGTTCCCCTTGGGTAAGTCGCTGGCATTGTGTATCATAACCACCTTTTGTTCATAGTGTAAAATCACTTTCATGGAACTACAGAAAATAAGAATAGCTAACTAATGTAGTTGCTATACTGTATAATTTGCATACAGTTATATCAGAGGCCTGTAGCCTGGAGGAATTTGACGACCCCATCCACCCACCACCCTGTGGTCTGCTCAACCTGTAATAAATGCAGGGCCACACTCAGAAAATTTTACAGGGGGGTGTAAGCTCACTTCAACCGACTGACGTACTAACTTGTACTGACTACATGTCATATCGATCGAAGCTTGTCAAAACAGTGGCGGATCCAGTGTTGTTCGAAAGAGCGGGCGCACCTGAAGAATCAGCACGTTGTGGTGTATCTTCGCGGCTATGTCGTGAACCCACTAGGGGTGTCTGGGGTATGCCCTCCAGGAAAAATTTTAATTTTGCAAAAAGTGCTATTCTGGCGATTTCTGATAATTTTTGCGAAATTAGGGCACCACGCCGTTGATAAAAATGCACGACAAAGGGGCATCAAAATAAACTCAGACGTAGTACAGAACCAATATATACACTTTAGGCATCTGAAAACGTCCATCGTTTTTATCTTGGAACACATGTTAAAATATCTATGAGTGCATGCAAACTGGCTTTTGCAATGAAAATCGGATATTAGCTACCAAAACAAATCAGTCATATAATATTGCGTTTATCACTCCGACTTCTTCATTATGTTAAAAAAACAGAAAACACTTGTTTGCGGAATTTTAAAGGTGGGGCGCGCTCTGCGTGTGTAGATCCGCCACTGCAAAATATTGTCTTTCCATTGAGTGCCTACTAGTTAATAACGCACTCTCAATACGAAATGAAAACATGATGACATTTTAATAAATGTATGTCCTTGGCGTTCTCTCGTTAATTACATTTACATAATATAAACAAAACATTTAATATCAACATTAGATTTGTGAGCCTTAAATTGCTAAAAGTTAATGATTCTACTTGTCCGTGTTAAATCTAAAATATAACTTCTGCCGACTGAAACTCGTATAATGATTTTTGGGGGGTGTCGCACCAACACACCCCCCGTAGTTTCGGGCCTGAATAAATGACTACATTCGTAAAAACGCACAAGTTGTTCCATACACTGTACCTAAAAGCAATTTGTTAAAAGACGTTAAAAAGTGGTTATTACGTCGGATGCAATTTGTGTTGACAATGTTGTTGCAAATTGTTGGACAACTAGCTGGGTACACAGTTGTTGTAAAACAGATTTTTCCAGGTTACAAGACAACTTCAACAGGACAGGAAGGCAAATGACATGATAAATGTGAAATAAATATATAATACTTTTCATACATTTGATTGTATTTCTTCTGAACTTGCCATGCACTCTCTACATTTCGTTTGTGCCTGTGAACCTTCCTTGAAGCCACCAATGAATTGGGAACCAAGATTATCCCCCGAGACATACGCTATTGTTCCTCTAAATGATCTTGGTAGACCATCAATCATGAAAACATGACCAGTATCCTGAAATATTTTCATTATTTTAAAAACAAATATTTTAAATAATATACACTGTATACAGTACTGCAAAAGGCATTGGATTTATGACTGGATTTTGCAAAACAATATTTATTATTAATGTATAGTTTTTTTTGGGTGATGTACATGCAGCATATAAATACCTGTTCAAGTATCCTGATATCATTCATAAAAGCTTCAAGAATTGGTTCGATACCATACTTCTTCAGTTGAATGAATGAAATCTTTTATTTCCATAGGGTAGCCCCATCAGTAATAAAAATTACTGTTATCAATGGGAGCCCTAAAATTTAAAAGTATATACATATACACTACTAAGCTATTTAACAAGTTAAAAAACTAAACGTTAAAAGTTCCACTGTAATTGTCCTAATTGGAAGAACTAAGTTTATTATAAACAATGCATCCATAATAATAAAAAGAACGCTTTGCAGTTTCTGTTCTGACTTTTGGCAAGTGTAACAAGTTACTCTGCCTAGTTACTCGCCGCACAATGTCTTTATTAAAAGTAAAATAATTTTTTAAGAACTGAGGACACTGGCCTCTCAAAGACTTGTTAACAAGTTTAAAAACATGACGTTCGCGTCTACATTCGAGATTAGCCCACTTTAGATTGGACAGAGCTAAATCGCTATTGCTACATTTGGTTACAGTCCTCGCAGCACGATTTTGTAATCTTTCTAACTCTTGAGCATTTCCTTTCCCACAACAAGTCCACACGGTATCACCATATTCCAAAACCGGACGAATAAACGAGGTGTATACAACATTTGCACTGTGAGTGGTTAAATTATATCTCAATCGTCGTAACATCCCTATCCTTTTACCAGCCTTCGACACAATAGACTTTATGTGATCTTTCCAACTAAGACATTCGTCAAGATATATACCGAGATACTTAAATTTCGACACACGCTTGATAACATAATCATTTATACTAACGTGAAAGCTTTCAATATTCGATAATTTTCCTGGAGTTCCAAACAGTAAGCATTCAGTTTTTTCTTTGTTAATAAACAAGGAGTTTTTTCTAAGCCAGTTTCCAATTAAACCAAGATCCTCATTCATTTTTTTCTCAATGACGTTAACATCCTTAGCTGAGTAGTAAAGAACCGTGTCGTCAGCATACATTAACAAATTACAGTGAGCTACCGTAGAGGGCAAATCGTTTACTAGTAATATGAACAGCAAAGGTCCAAGAATAGAACCCTGCGGTACGCCAGATGTGACTGACTGAAAATCAGACATAACATTTTGGTAGCCAACGACCTGCTTCCGGTTTGACAGATAATCTTCGAACCACTCAAGTTCTAAATTTTCAATACCATAGTAGCGTAGTTTTTGTAGGAGAAGAATATGATCAACCGTATCGAACGCTTTACTCAGATCGATAAAAACAGCTCCGGTTAACATTCCTTGATCAATATTACGCTTGATTGTATCTGTTAGTGAGATAGCAGCAGTTTCAGTGGAGTGTGCCTTTCTAAATCCACACTGAAAAGGGCTCAAAATATTATGCTCACTTAAGTGCTTGACGAGCTGTACTTGAACCGCTCTCTCGATCAGCTTGGAGATCACAGGTAAGATGGAAATGGGGCGGTAGTTACCTACTTGATTTGCCTTGCCGGCCTTGTACAAGGGTATTACTCTCGCTGCTTTCCAGTCCGCTGGTAGCGTGGCCTGACTCAAAGATGCGTTGACAATCTGAGTTAATGGATTAGTGATGATGTCCGCAGCATCTTTAAAGAGACGAGGCGAGATATTATCCAAACCCACAGCTTTCCCACTCTTAAGAGATCGAAGTTGAGAGAAAATGAAAAGTTCAGACACTTTATCAAATTTTAATTGAGGAAAACGCTTCAGCGATGGGAAGGAGGCTGACATGTTGATCACATGTGTTAACATAGGCCCAAGTGTTCCTTTCAGTTTAGCTACAACACCAGTAAAGTATTTATTGAAAGCGTTTGCAATTTTGTATTTATCAGTGGAAAATGTATCGTCAATCATAATACCTGATGAAATGTTCTTTGTTTCACCAGGCAGAATCTTTTTAACAGTTTTCCAAAATGCTTTCTGATCATGCTTATTTTCTTCAATAAGTTTTCTGCTGTAAGTTGCTTTGGCCTTTCGAATTTTGCTGGTCACGCCATTTCTGTAGTAACGATAACTTGCCCAGTGATCGTTGCATTTTGACTTTCTTGCCTTCTTGAGATGATACTCGCGTTGACGAATATCAAATTTTATTTCGCCAGTCATCCATTGACAATTATCAATACCACGAACACGTTTAGTAATACTCGGAGCATGGCGATCAGCAACCATGACAAATGTGGTTTTGAATTTCTCCCACATAAGTTCAACATCATTAACTTCTCCGTTCTCATGGGAATTCAATTGAGTACCCCAGTCAGCATCTTTTAAATCTTTACAGAATTCGTCTGGGTTGTACTTTGCATAATTACGAAAAGTTTTTAATTGCGCTGGTCCTCTTCTCCAATTCAATTTTCTGACACAATAAGTCAAGTCATGATCGCTCAAACCCAGAGAGATGACGCCTGATCTACTAATATTCCGGGGGTTATTTGAGGCTATTAAATCCAACAGCGTACTTGATTCAATGGTGACTCTGGTGGGCTCTTTAATGAGCTGTGTTAAGTGGTGCGTTTTAAAAGTTAATTTTAACTGTTTACATTCTGCTATATTGTCCTTCTTGACATTAAAGTTGCAGTTAAAATCTCCTAAGACAATCATTTCTTGATCTTGAACCCCTGCAATGTCCAACATATTATCCAACTTAGGCATAAAATCTTTATCGTAAAACCGCGAAGAGTTGGGAGGTCTATAAAACGTTCCAAGCAAAATCCCACGCGACTTAGGCAATATAATTTCAAGCCATAAACCTTCCACGCTTGTATCCTCTAGATCACTTCTTCTCACTACAGATAAATCACTTTTCACAAATACGAGTACCCCGCCGCCTTTCCCATCTCTGTCCTTTCTGAACATATTGTAGCCCGGTATTTCAATTTCACCATCCGAGATCTGTTCACTAACCCATGTTTCAGTTAAGGCTATTATATGGATCTCTGATTTTAACTCATTTACTACCATATTTCGCAGTTCATCGATCTTTTGAATAACGCTTCGAATATTTTGATGGATGATTCTCAAACCACGTTGCTTTATGATTTCGGCAAGCTTAGGGGAGAAACCAGCATCACTGTATGAGCAGGGATCGATCAATTCATTCGGCAGGGTAGAACATAAACGGCATGTCTTGGACAGTTCGTAGTTCTCATCTAAACAATATAGATGAAAACTCATGCGACATAACGAACACTGTAAGCGTGGTTGATTTCGTTTAATACTTTTTAGGCAAGAAGAGCATATCTGTCCATTTACTACAGGGCCAGGATTAGTAGAAATATCGTTGCATAGTAGAATCAAGTTAACCACAAGAAGCTGCCGAGTGAGAGTAATTACCCGAAGACACTGAATGGCTTGCTATTGGCTATAGCTAGAAGTTGAATGGCATTTAAACTGGAACGCTTTTCTGGTGAGATATTCCCCAATGTATAATAGAAATTGCCTAAAAGATGCATGTACGTACTTCAATTATTGACCAAAGATTTGGTTTGTTCCATCTAAAGTTTAAATACCGTATATGTATACAAATATAGATGTATACAAATATAGATGTACACACATATAGATGTACACATACAATCATAATACAATCATAATTAAACTTATTTTTTATTAATTTTTTTGTTGTTGTACATGTAATAATTAATAGAAAAATAACATTCATATATTACTTCTTTGTCTCACCTATTTTGTGGGTGTTTGCACGTGATCCGAGTGGATTACATACTTCGAAATCATCAAAGAATAATAGCTGCTGGAGTGCATGTTGATTTGTACTGAATAATCGATGATCTTGGAAATCTTCACCATCACAATAATCTCCTAGTAGACCATCGTCTCTGTTATGTGGGTTATCAATCTAATAGGAATACAAAATACTTAGACATGTTCAGCTAAACTAGAACATCGAAGATAATATTAATAGGGAATATGTATGTGGAAATGGTAGGAGTTAAAGGATTATAACTACAGTTATAATCCTTTGTGCATGGACATCTTACATCAGGGGCGTAGGAAGCCGGGGGTCGCCCCCCCCCCAATATTATAAAAGGGGGGGCGGGATAGCTTTCGGCCCCCCAAAAAATAATTGAATTTGAAAGAAAAATTGCAGCAAAAAAATTGAATTCGAAAGTAGAAGTATTTGAAATCGTATATTAATCGAATGTCTGTATTCGAATAGTATGAATGTATGATATTTCCGACAAGTTCGAAAACAACATCTTCCTATTAAGGTTCTGTTAAACTATCATAGAAGTAATTAAAAAAAATAATCATGTTAACCCGAGTGTTTTACTAAACTAAAGTACTAATATTTCTCTAGTTTACTCAGCCCTACTCTATAGTAGGCTTTCTTTTTTAACTAAGAAGAAGGGTGGAAATCGCAGAACGATTGAGGCTAAAAGGTAGCCCCGGTTGAAAAAATACGTCCTGAATGTCCATGTTCGACTCACTGACCATTGTATTAATATAATATGTTGTCAGTGATTCCCAGGGGCGGCGCGGCCCAAAAATAGGGCCCGGGAAATCTATTCGATTGGGGGAGAGCAGGGACCATCACCAGATTTTGGGGCCTCCCACAACGAAAATTTTGCTTTGACCACCCCCCCCCCCAACTTTACAAAGCTTCCTACACCCCTGTCTTACATGTAATTTGGCCTAGTCAGTCAACACATATCTGCAAAGTGTGTAGGTTTAAAAATTATTAGAAATAGTTTATTTCTAACATATAGTTTATATAGATTCATAATGTATTCTAAGACAAATTTCTGACATGTTGAGTCAATGCCACTGATAGTCTGGTATTGTCGCTGTACCCCATTCTCTTTATTATAATTTTTAACTATAAACCTTATTGTTTTTTTAGCCTTTTTAGATTTTAAAATGAATACTATAGAAAGTCAAGTTCTACATTCGGACAGCTGAGGCCCACATGCCCTTGCTTACCGGAGACAGCTAGGTCTCTTGTAATAGGAAATAATTATGACATCTTACCACCAGGCCAAAGTTGGGCAGTTTCGCTCTCCATTCCTGCAAACGGCTTTCGTATCATACTAGCTTCGTCAAGAAGATCTTTTGCCCCTGGAATGTTCTCCAACTGTGAATGTTCTCCAACTGTAAGCCTGCGTTGTGTAGACATTGTGTCAAGCCCGAGGTTAGCAATTCCATACTGTTTTCAACAATCTGCATTGTGTTTCTCACCAGAAAGTCGAGTACGGTTTGCGTAATTTTGCCTTCGTCTTTTAACTGCATCAAACAAAGGGCATTTGCTTTTTGAACTTTCTGCATCTCTTGTTCCAGACAAAAAGGATCATGTCCATCCTGAAGATCGTCTTCTTCATGGTTGTATAACTGACCTCCTTGTTCGTCTCTGCCTTGCACTTCTTCTTGTCCATCTTGCAATAAAATGTTCCCGTGCTTGCGAGCGTAATGATTTCTTAGTGAAAAAAAATTGGTGTACGTCCTGGCACAACCATTTATTCCACAGAGTACGTGGAAACCAGGATCGTTTTTGTGAATACGACCTAACAAAATAAACGCATAGATTACAACGAAATACCATGTTTGCTTGCAAAAAATAATGAAGACTGTTTCAATTTCCCGCGATCATTTCCCGCTAATTCCGATTATGTTAATCTTTCCTCCATGTGGGTCGGGTAGGTATGACATAGAGATCATAACTAAATACATATATAAGTATATATTTGAGGTAGGGTGGGTAATTACTGTACAAAGCTCTGTACGTCATGTACGTCACTCATGAGATTCGTGATCATTGGTCAAGGACCTTTCTCAACCTTTGCGGTGGGAGGCAAGACGTGGATTTCAACTGAGCGCTCGAAAAACATTATAGATGAATATCTACACCATTCCCTGGTAAATGCTAGCGTCAGGGAAGACACCATTGAGATATTGAACACAGGAGGTAAACTAATATATGGTTCAAGTAAGAAAACTTGTTTTAATGTGTTTTTGAGCTTTGAATGTTTTGGCGCCACAAACAAAAAAAAGATTTCAGCTGAAAAAAACAACTCCAGAACTATGTTATCGTACAGAAAGTTATTATTTATATATAAGGTGTAATAGTAAGTTGTGATATAATATGGTAGTTTTACGTTATTTATCTGAAGTAGTGAAAGTAAAAATGCGATGAGTCGGCCGTCGACACGTCCGTTTGTTTGGCATGAGCTTATGTCCGCAAACAACTGGGGCCGGTTGTATAAAAATCTAGTCAACTCTAAAGTTAACATTATATTTTAACGATAGTTATAATTATACAACCTGCCCCAGATATTTATTGTTGACATATTTATTACGGAGACTTCTTCTTATGATCCTTTGCTTTTAAACCATAGCGAAAACCTTGCCAATTAAGCTCTTACCATCTTGAAAATATTAAGAGAATTTTTTCTACGTTGCATATTTTCTGTTTGTTACCTACAGTGTTATTTGCAAGTACACATACTGTAACTTTTTATATAAATTAAAGAGTGAAAATGAAATAATATTTTAGTGTCAACAAATAACATTGCTTACAGTAAAAAATGTTTCCAATATTCAGGGTATCCGGAATACTATCATGAAATCCAATTTCAATCTCCCAATTTCAATCTCCCAAGAATTAGCCAATGCGAATAATTTTTTGGTGCAAAAATAGTTTTCAGAATCTTTGCAAGATCTTGGTTGCCAACACTTCAAATTCCGTCAGCTTTTGCGGAACGTTTCCCATAGTTGAGGCGAACTCTTAGCCTTTGCTTTTGTTCTGAGGGACTCATATAAGGAGGTGTAAAGGAACGCTTTAGTATGGTTTTAGGTATAAGAGAGTCGACAGCAGCGAGGAAGGCAACTTTCCACTTTAACCAGGCAAGATTGACGTCAGCATTGCCAGTTTGGGTTTTTAAAACAAATTTGACAATTTTGGCTTCTTTGAATGCTGTTTGGCTTAAGCAATTTCGCTTGGCTTATTCCCAATTTTTGGCTTTTTTGAGGAAAAACCCAGAAAATCTGAAATCAGTTGATGTAATTGCTGGTTAATTTCAAAATGATACATTATATGTGATTGCACCGCTGACCGTAGCGCAAAAAGGTTGCGTAAACCCTGTAAAACGGTCAAAGAGCTTGAACCCGTGTGTGGAAAAGACGGAGTGTGTCTTATCTGATTCTGTTTATATGAGATCAGGATTAACTACGGATACAACAATACCACCCCTGCCAAAGACAGACAGAGCCTTTTCGACGATTATAATAATAATATATATTATATCAACATTGGTATAATATATCAACATTGGTATAATATATCAGGATTAACTCCGGATAAATTAACTTATTTACATGCATGGAGAAAGTGTTTGACAGGTCGTTTTTTATCCTGTCCCACCTAACCGAGATCTTGGTTAGCTCAACTCGTATCCCAAGACAATTTCCGCCATATAAATGCTCCATCACACTTAATTCGGGATGATATTAACGAATACCGTTTCTAGTATAGAGAGCCGTTTACTCGATACAAATGATAGTAATGGGACAGTATCCTGCATGCAGATTTTCTGCCTTTATACAATTCGCAAGCTACAGATTTACCAGTTTATCACCGTTTTTTCTCACGCTCATATAACAATAGATGATTTCTGGCTCATCAAAAACCTTTTCGGGTGTTCTTGTCCATATTATTCGGTTGTGAAATGTATTCGCTCATGAAGATTACACGGAAAAATATTATATTAGCCCCCGATATCAAGCAGTTGAAATGGGAAGACCTTCATAGCATGGAAGAGATTGGCTGCGGTGATTATTTTTTCCAGTCTGGTGGTGCTGTATATCGCACAAGCTTTGCCAGTCAACAGGTCGTGGTAAAGAATGCATGGCATGGGTGCGGACTCCCAAAAATAATTCTTGAAAGAGGCCAATTACTAATGGTATCAATTGAACACAAGAACGTTCGCCACAAATTCGACGATTTCGTTTGCGTAGCCAGTCATGAGTCGGTGTCTCTGAGGCCAAAAACATCGGCTTTTGATGAACAAAATAGGAACATCAAACAATGCAAACTTCAATTCCAGAAAGAGTTATTGTATTGTACAATATTTCAACTCCAAAAACTGAGGTGAACATTTGGATTTACTGCCTTGAAGAACTCGCTAGCGGTCAGTAGTGGACCGTCAACATCGATATATTCGACATTTTACATGGATATTTAAAGGTCCATAAGGTAAAATATATGGCTAGATTTCTTATTCAATTTGGAAACATTGAATCGATGAAGGGGAACCTTAAATATAGCTTGAAGTAATTATTTAGTTGCATGATCTTAATTTCAAGTTGCACATTAATGAAATGGTAAAGAAGGCATACGCTAAAATTGGAGCGCTATGAAGCATCATTTACTTAATACCGCAAGATATTTCAGTTCGTCTTTATAAAGCCTACGTTTTGCCACATTTAGAGTATTGTAGTCCATATTGCTTGGAATTGGTAAAACTCTGACGAA
Organism: Chrysogorgia sp. JL179-B06; assembly: GCA_035772405.1. Lineage (NCBI taxonomy): Eukaryota > Metazoa > Cnidaria > Anthozoa > Scleralcyonacea > Chrysogorgiidae > Chrysogorgia > Chrysogorgia sp. JL179-B06. Next base: position 179,461 of record JAYKKM010000397.1, on the reverse strand, counting down.
AAAGTTAGAAGCTGTTGACCAATACGCAATCAAAACTTTGTTAAACCTGCCTCGTTCAACCGACTATGAAACGGCTCTCAATTGAACCAATATGCGAACACTAGAACACAGATGGTACATCCAATCTTTGAGCGATTTTTTTATACCTCGTATTATAACTTAAGGAATGATAGATTTAAAGTTAACCAGCCATCATACAATACTAGGTATCTACATAATTCATTTAGTTATATTGTATCCCATTTATGGAACAACTTACCAGAGGATGTTAGAGACCAGTTCTCTAACGATTTTTAAAAAGAAACTTCATAATACTGTTTTATCGAAAGCAGCTTGTATGTGTAATAGCTGCTCGTAATTTTTACATATATTGTAATTAGCTTGTAATTATTCTGACTTTAATGCTGTGTATATTTTAACCTTAATGCTATATATAGATAAATTCCTATTGTATGTTTTTGTTGAGCGTTTTTAACATGAGCTAATAGCTCGGGAGATTGGGTGACCACTCCCTACGCTTTTGATGATTAATGAATTATTACTATATTACTATTACAACTTAGTCTGAGGTGAACAAATTAGGATTATTTCACAGGTAAACATCTATTTCACTTCATGTGAAATGCATAGACTAATTCCTTGTTATTGCTGGCCGCCATGTTCATCAGAGTGCAACGTGGGCCCATGCTTGCATTTACACTTTTTACTTAGCATGCCTCTAGATCAGTGTTGTGAGACAAGTTGCATGAAAAATTGCACAGTGTAACAGAGCCTCTACAGTGATAGGGATATACTGTAAAATGTTTAGATCTGATATTATGCGCGCATTTATAATAAAGACAAAGTCTTTCTCTATCATACACTAGTGTGATCATATTTAGTGAAGCTATACGTTCTGCATATAAGTCAATTCCCCGCGATTTTTACTCAAAATCCATAACGTCGCTCTCCTCTGGACACCTTCAACCTTCTTTGAAAGTCTTCCGTCACTAGGACACCAGATCTCTGTTGCATAAGAGAGCTGTGATTTCACCAGACTCAGGTATAAAGCTCTCCTGACTTGGGTGTTGGTGATTTTGAAAGGAGACCGAGCATTTTGTTTGCCTTTGATACCATCTTCAATATATGGGACCCCATTTCAAGTTGCTTGATACTAGAATTCCGAGATCCTTTTCGGACTGACAGGTGGACAATTCATTGCCATAGATGTGGTTTGGATATTTAACCGGCTTATGTTTCCTTGTTATCGATAGCACCTTACATTTTGATGAATTGAATTTCATCTTGGATTCCGTACTCCACTTTTCAAGATTGTCCAGGTCCTTTTGTAAGGACAGACAGTCATCGGTCAGACAGTCATTGAGTCGTCTGCATACAGTGCTGAATTTGTTTCAGATGAAATATTGTCAGGAAGATCATTGATGAACATTACAAAAAGTAACAATATTTTTTTTGTTTTAATTGCCAACAGCTGTGCAACTTCTGCTTTGACAGTTACCAATTGTTCCTTGGCTATTTTGGTTAGAGAGATATCAGTTATTTTTTATTTCGGTGTAAGCTCGTCTGAGTATTGAAACTTTACTTGGTCATTGGCTAATGGTATGATTTTTGTGTATTTGGTGATAATCAAGTCCTGTCTGTCAGTCTGGGGTTGCTTGAAGTTTTCAAGCTTCAAAGGGGCTTTGCTTGCTAGCTAGATTGAAACTTGCTGTGTTTTTCTGGAGAGAAAGATACTGCCCTCACTGATTTACTTTGGCTTTGGAGTGTACAGTGAAAGTATTGTTTATTGACTGGTGAGAGTGCATGAACGTAACATCCCAATCCCGTATTCTTTGAATGAGTTGTATCTAAAGAGCCAGATTGAAAACGTTTACAAAGCATATCAACTAACAGTTGGGCTGCTTGTTAATTTGGCTACTCAAATGACAGGTGCATATCTGAGGCGACATTAATACTAAGTGTATGGTCTTGGCTTGTATAGTACGATACACTCAAGCAGTGAAAATGCAAGGCGATGCAAGCAATTTTAAAGGCGAATTCCACCTTTGGAACAATTCTGTTGTAAATGAATGAATTGAATTGAATTTATTAAAAATAGACTTTGCAACCATAAAGGTTGAAATACATCTATCATTTACAAAGTGGGTTAATTAAATATATAACTGTAACAAAAGGTAATAACAAGAAATTAGGACAAAGTTCAAAAATTTCTAGCGCCTATAATACTACCATTATTTACAGATAACAATATATCTAGCTTTAACTGGTCAATGATTATTATATATTGTTACCGACAAAGGAATAAAATAATTTTTAAAGCGATTTGTTCTACATTTAGTGGGAACGAGTTTATTCGATACGCGTAAATTGTAACTACAATGTTCGGCAGTTTCTACAAGTTCGGAGAGGGGACTAGTTTGTGGAAGAACTTCTTTTCTAAAAAATTTCGTACATAACAGTTCACGCCTAGAAGACAGAGTTGGGATGTTAAATTCTGACAAAGATTCGTTGTATGATAGTGATGGATTAATTATTTTCAACGCCCGTGACTGGATTCTTTCTATTTCTTTAGATAGGTATTCAGGTATGTTATAATGCCAAACTTGGGCGCAATACTCCAGAATGGGTCTTACACATGAAAAATACACTGAAATCAATGTTTTAGTGTCAGCACGAGCTCGTTTAAGAAGTCTAAGCATGTAGAGGCGTTTCGCAGACTTTTTCACAATGTAAGCCACATGGTCATTCCACTTTAAATCGTCGCTGAAAATTACACCACGTAGTTTTGCGTATTTCACCACTTCAATGGGCTGTTCGTCGACGGTCATTGGAGGGAAATTTGGATTGTTTTTCCAAAAACAAATGAGGATTTATTTTCATTTACGGGGGTTTAAGGACATATTATTTATTGTGCACCACTGTTTAATTCCTTCTAAAATAGTTTGAAAGTTCGAATCTTGGTTTCTAAAAAGCGTTTCTGAAAGAGACGAATCGTCAACGTATTTCCATCTATCGTCCCAATCCACCAACAAATCGTTTATCATTATCGTAAATAGGATCGGACCTAAGACGGTGCCCTGAGGGACCCCACCGTTCATAGGCTCGAAACTAGAGGTGTGTTTACCTATCTTCACTCGTTGTTTCCTACCAGTAAGAAACTGTTTTACCCATGCGATCAGAATGGGGTCAATAGCCATTTCCTCCATTTTTTTAATAAGGATATGGTGATCAATCCTATCGAAGGCTTTACTAAAATCTAGAAGCAGGACCCGCACGCATTGGTCGAGTTTATCGGTAGATCCATGCAGATGGTGAGCGAAAGACAGGAGAGCGTGAGTTGTAGACAAACCAGCGAGTGATCCGAATTGCTTCTGGTCAATGAGATGTCTGATTTGTGACATCATCCACCCTGTGACAAAATGTTCCATAATTTTTGAGAGAATCGGAGTTAGAGATATTGGACGTAGGTCATCATCAATTTCATTAACCTTATCTGATTTACGAATAGGTATAACATCTGCTTCTTTCCATGGAACGGGAACGATTCTCTCTTGGATTGACGTATTAAAAATTTCAGCAATGGGTGATGAAAGTTCCATGGCAAAATCTTTTAAGATCCAACTTGGGAAATTGTCAGGTCCAGAGGCTTTAGCGCGATTGAGGTTGGACAGCTTCGAATAAACATCCTCAGGGGAAATGTGATATTTTGAAATGATTTCGTTTGTCAATGCAGGATATGTTTCAACGTTTTCCAGTTGGCAGCGGGTTTGTAACACTTAGGAAACTTTGATTAATTTTTGTTGCTAATTCGGCAGAATGGATTTCTTTGCCCGATATAACAACACTGGTTACTGGTGATTTTTTAGGAAATCCTCCAAGTTGTTTAATGGATTTCCACCAGGAAGCTGCATTGTCACAATTTTTTACTTTTTTTGCAAAAAAGGAACTCTTAAGCTTGTTATTGAGCCTGTTTACTTTATTTCTCAATTTTTTGTAAACTGCTGGGTCATTGAACATCGCTTGTTGTCGTTGTTGTATTAAAGTCTTCAGTTCAGGAGTAATCCAAGGCCTGTCCGTTGGATGTTGTTTAATTTTTCGGAGTGGGAAGAACGTTTCAATAGCAAAATTTAACAACGATTGGAATGCGGTGAGCTTTTCTGTACAATTTGATAGAGTTTCAAGGAATGACCAATCAGTAGATGTTAACCATCTCCCAAAACCGAACTTCATACTTGGCTTTACGTTCCTTCTAAATGTTGTTTCAGCTTTCGTTTTTTGAGTTTTTTTTAAAGGACGAATAATTAAAGAATTGTGGTCGCTTAAGCCAATTCCAGGTAGAATTTCAGGGGTATTGTAATGGTGAAACAAGTTGGAAAAATGAGGTCGAGAATTGCATCACCACGTGTTGGATTTTTAACGGTTTGCCGTAAGTTAAAATGATTGATAATATATCGATAATTCAAACGATTAAAATCACCAACGATCATAATTCCGGCATTAGGATATTTGTTCAAGGCAGCGTCCAATGATGAAATTAGATGTTCCGTAAAAATAGCATCATCGTCTTGTGGTAGATGATATATAATACCGATGATTAAGCAAGAAAAGCCGCGTGGAAGTCTATTTGGGCGGAGGTATAGCCAAAGACATTCAAATGGAGAATCATTGAGTTCATCAATTGTTACAAAACCAATAGATGATTTGATATACGCACAAACACCGCCACCACGCTTGTCAGCCCCTCGATCTTTGCGCACTAATGTGTAATCTTTAATATCGACCACTGAGTTGTAAATACCATTGGTCAACCAAGTTTCTGTAATACAAATTATATCTGCATTATTTTGATTAACAACAACTTCCAGATCTTCAATTTTGTTAACGAGTGATCTTGTATTTGACAGAAACAAAGAGGGCAAGGAACTTTTTAAATAGTCGTGTGCCTTGTTCATATGAGTTGGCTTTGACTTGATGGGAATACAATTCTCCGGGTTATGACATTTACTTCCGCTGCTTCGGAGATTTCCACGGTGAGTAATTCTAACAGGAATTTGGGTACTTATGTTACGGTTTTGAGGGTTATGGCATCTAGAACTAAGGGGAGGTGTTAGACATTTATTTATTCTGACGGGGATATACGACTGGCCATCTACGATCGTGTTATCTGGTGAACCAACTCCAGATGGGCCAGCCAGCTGGGAGTAAGATGGGCCAGACCAGGACGACTCCGAAAATTTGCACGAAAATTAATGATGGAATTTGCTTTATTCGGTAGGTCGATCAAGGGCAAGCGATTTAACCAATCCGGTGGCATACATATAGGTTGCTGCTGAGTAGGTCGATGCGGGTAAAGGCGGCCTTGCGGAGCTTTAGCTTTGTTGGTATTTTTGTTGACTTTGTCTGTAGTTGTATGCATCGTTAAAAGGGGGGCTCTATCCGTTAATTTTGATGATTTATGCTGGATATTTGCATTCGTGTCATTTATTGTGATGATATTGTTCTGTTCATATTTTCTTTTGTTCTTGGTTGTTCTTGGCAAGGAAATGCTTCGTTGATTCTGTTGTTCATTCACTTTTTCGACAATTATCTGATTGGGTTCATCGCTTTCAATGACATGTCTTGCAGTTAAGTCTGGAATTAGTGATGTTTCACCAGGTGTGAGATTTGCTTTGTCTTTTGCTTTTTGGTTTGCGATCAGCAAAATTTGAAATATTTTCCTTGAGAAAAACAAGTTCAGATCTGAACTGTTCTGATTTCTTTCTCTCATCCGACAGTTCACGTTTGAGGCACTCAATTTCACTTGACGCATCAGCATTTGCGGGTTTGCATATTTCGAATGTATTTGCTAAACTTTGTAAAGAGTCAACTCTAGACTGTAATACCTCAAAATTCAGCTTCATGTCTTCCAAATCCATCGATACATTCTCACACGGGCAATTACACGTTAGTCGACTGGTTTGAGGTTCAGGGGGAACAGTATTCAACCCACATATGGGATTTAACGGCTCCCCAATATGATTGCCATTTGATCTGTATGTATCCCCAACAGGACAATCGCCAGCGGTCGGAATAATTTTTTCACAGAGATTAACCAGGATTTCTCTCAAGCTCTCGCCGGTTTAGGTTTAGGTGAATATTGCCACTACAAATTGATTCGAGACTCCATTGATTTGAAGTATTAGCTAAACAGTCAGCAGAGCTACTATTAGCACGTCTTGACGCCATTGTCCTTATGTCTTAAATGTGGGTCTTCTTCTTAAGCGATCTTTACGACCAGCACACAACTTCTTGTTTTGGCACCATACACACTACACACCATACACACACACAATGTTCACACTACCGCCTTTTCCTTTTCCGTTTGATAACCAATGTACTACAGCGAATTGGAGGATCGATATCGGAACGTATGATTGGTTCTTGTTCGTCTTCTGAAGTTTCCGATTCTAAATTGTCTCGCAGTCGATCCTCTGCTTCGAGTTCAAAATTGGCGTGGATTCGCGGGAGAGGATTAAAGTACTCGGGGGTGGTTTGTAAGTAATTTCTTCTAAAGTTACTTCGTAGAGGTTAGGCGTGGTGGAGGCGGTAGTGACTGCCAACACGTTATGCTCATACCACCGTTCTTCACGTTCCACCATATCGATACCTTCGTTCAGTTCTTGGGCCATCCACGAGATGCATGCCATTGCGTTGTCGTACATCCATTTGTCTGCATCGATGGTTTCTGGCAATGACTTTGTCTCGAAGATGGCCAACCGTCTTCTAACATTTTCGTTCTCATACAAAAGGGACTGTTGTTGTCAACACATCTTTGGGCTCTTATGTTTAATTGACGCCACCATCCATCCACCCTGCAGCAAAGTTTTTGCAAGGGTGGAATCCATAGTAGACGCTGACCAATCGTCGACCAGCACGAGTTGTGTCTCATCGTTAATCATGGCGGCGGAGAATTGTGCTTCGTTGGTTATAGACACGATACACTCCGTCGGGACTATTCGCCGTAATATGGACGACCACGATGTTTTTCCAGAATCTTTCGGACCGGCGACCACCAGTTTTCTCACCTTCAGTGGTATCCTGGATGCAACCAAACACTGATAGAACTTATTTAGAAAGTTCAGTTGCATTGCTCGATCGTCAAAAGAGTTCAGGATACCACTTCGGAAATAACCTCCGTCTGGCTCATCCGCGCAATCGGATGGGACGAACGTCCTCGGCGACACCTTTCTGAAAAGTTCCTGCGCGATAGGACGATGAACGAATGTTCTTGTTGATACTTTGAACACCCAGCCGTCATTCACTTCTATCATGTCGTTGTCGAAGTTCAGCTGCGCGATGATAGCTCATGCTGGGTGACTCAGTCTTTCTTAGAGAAGCCGAATGCTTTAGTACACGCTCCCGGAGAGCGTCGTTCGTCAGCAGCCTGTGTAAGTAACTCTCGACGTCCATCAATTTGACGAACGTCATGACTGCACCCTCCGGTTGCATGTACACGTGCCCTCTATACAGGGTATGTTTACAAATTTTCATGAGATCATCAATGTGCGTCAATGTTGTTGTGAGATCGCTTGGGCATGTGGGAAGCGAAGAAGGAGTATGGTTTGGTCTCTCCACAAATTCACACACCAGCCCATCTGATACCAAGTTCGCGTGCACGGTCACGAGCGTGTCAACGAACTGATTTCGGTCCACCACGAGAGTTGGGACAGGGAAGCTGGGAAGTACGTCGGCTCATCTACAGCTTGGCTGCTGCTTCCCTCTCCGTCGGATACACTTCGCCGAGCCTGGGCATAGCAATAGGTGTTGGAGGTCCTAACCATCTCCGTCACCATAGTGTTGCTATGATCTTTCAACACCTGCATAAGCTGGCGAGCGGCAATCTCTTCGTCGTTTGTCGCTCTAGTGTTGATTATGCTCACAGTTGGATCCATGTCGGCAGCGTGCATCGCACCAAAAACCGTTTGTTCGTTACAACTGCTGTTTGACTTGTATACAATAAAGTATGAAACTCTGGGATAGCCTTCCCGTGCAACAACGCTGTCGTTTGCCCGCCGTGTGTTGCTTGCAAGAGATGTAATTGCAGAGAAAAAGTATTTTACACCAGGTATTCCGATGACGACATCGTCGAGTTTTATTCGCTTGGAGCAAATTTTTCGCTTTGCTAGCTGGACGTCGCCGACGTTAACCCGCCAAATTGCTCTACATGCCATCGACTTGGTATTTTCTGGCATCTATGAACAGGAATCACAAAAAAAGAAAATATTTCAAAAGCGATCGCGGAAACGTTGTATAATTTTAATTTATTGAATTAGTTGTCAACCATTAAGTTTACTGAATACAAAGCACGGTGACAACCGGCAATAAATAGTAAACACATGATAAGGGGAGCATTCATTATTTATGGAAGGGGTTGGTAACGAAGAGAAAGAAGTTGGAAAAAAAAAGTTTTACCCCAACCCTCCATACATGCAACCTCGTACCCAGGGTCTTATCTCCGCTCCCCTCCCGGAATAAATAATTGCGTAAGTATCCGTGTAGCAGCCGTTAAACCTGCTGGAAAAAACCGCGAGCGCCTGCAATACAGGCTGGATGGGTTTGCCGAATTCCTTTAAAATCTTGCAGATTTATACCCTGCCTTTCCCGCCATCGTCCCCGTTAAGGTTGGGACACACCAAGCGACAAATCACGAATATGTATCGCGGAGACATGTTCCAGGGACAAACCCCGTCGTATGCACCATGCAAAATCTTGTCGCGGAGACAAAAGTTTGTCCTTGCAACATGTCCCATCGTATAAACAGCAACTAGTCGCTGTGACAACCTTCTCTGACATGTCCAGCAACATGCCCCTCAATTTGTCGCGTCGTGTGTCCCAAGCTTTATACCTACGAGCATGGAAGAACCTCTGGCACCCAAGATAGCGGATTTACGCCGATTTAGCCATTCTGATTGGTCAAAACAAGGCAAATGGCGAGCCCTGACTGGTTTAGATTAATTATATCGCAATGTGAATATATGGTATTAGCATTTATTTTTTTATTAATCGTAAGCGGGCGGTACCCTTGGCTTTTCTGCAATGTGATTGGCTGCCTGAGCGGGCGGTAAATTACGATATCTTGGACCGCGGTCCAAAAAGTTATTTTGGCAACAATAAATTTTGTTTACGAAGTGGCATTTAAACTATTTTATTAATTTGAAAAATTATATAATTCGCTTGACAACGAAGAAAATGTACTCCGACGAAAGCTACCACAGTGAGAGTGAGTTTTATTACCCAAATGAATCAGAAACTTGCGAAAACGACATATTTTCAAGTACAACAACATGCAACAGCGCCGCCGTCAGCGAAGAAACTACAACTATGAGTGACATTCAAAATTTCGTTATGGCTCAACGACCCGAAAATACACTTAAAAAACAAAATATGATATGAATATCTGAAGAAGATACTTTGAATCGATTAATGAAACGAGAAACATAGAAGACATACCTCCTGACGAGCTGAACGTATTCATTTGCCGGTTTTTTATGCAAACAAAGAAGCAAAATGGCAGTGCATATGAACCAGGATCCTTCACAAGTTTGTTGAGGAGTCTTCAACGTTTCCTTAACAACCAAAGTTCGCCAATGAATGTCTTTAAAGACCAAGAGTTCACAAAATCCAGAGAGGTCTTGTCCGCTAAGAAAAAAAGAAGTGGTCGTGCAAAACGCCAAGGTAAATCGTCCTCAAGCGGCTCGTGAACTTACCGACGACGAAGAAGATGAACTTTTTCGTTTAGGTGAATTTGGTGATGGCAATCCTGAAGCACTTCAACGAACCGTATGGTGGCTTCTCTCACTTCATTTCGGTTTTCGGGCCAGAGACGAGAGTCGGCGGTTAAAGTGGGGAGATGTTAAGCTGTGTGTTGACCAAGCAAGTGGCAGCGAGTTTCTGGTTTGGCAATCTGAAAGAGGGTCAAAAACACGCAATGGAAATGGCCACCAACGAGCATTTAAACCAGTTGCACAAGCAACACAGGGTGAACGTTGCCCAGTTAAATTATACAAAGAGTTCATTAAACGTCGTCCAGATGAAATGAAAACTCCTGAATCTCCTTTCTTCCTAGCCATTAACCACAAACGAAAACCAGGCAGTCAGATATGGTATAAAAGATCTCCACTGGGAAAAAACGAGATCAGAAAATTTCTCTCGAAGGCAGCAAAAAATGGTCATAAGAATCTCAAGAGCCTCGATTCCTACAAAACGGCATCTGTTGTCCATCAACAAAAAATGTCAAAATTTTGAGCCGGTCATCGCAGTCTTCATATCAGCAAAACAACGAAACCTTCGCCACAAGTCTTTGTGATAAACCATCAGCCATCGTGTCATCAGCCATTCAACCATCAGCCATCGTGTCATGTCATGTCTTTGGAAGCACATACAGATGTCACACCACAAGATTCAGGGTTGTTTTCTGGCGCTTCAATCGGTAAATTCGAAGGATGTACTTTCAATATCCAGTACTTGCAGAATGAACATGATGTTCGTAACGACCAACCAAAAACAAGCAAGAAACGAAGATTTTTTATAAGCGATGATTCGGATTCAGATTAACTTCATTTGATCTTCTTCTAACTTGATCTTAAACTTTTTCTTTTGTAAAAATAAACAGTTGCTTGTCTCACCGGTAAACGTTTTACATTTGAACTTTGATTTTCTCTTGAAATCACGTGAACTTACACGTGAACTTATCACTATGGCGATTACATAACTTCCTGTTCGTAATTATTTAATTCTTTAATTCTTTAATTAAAATAATCACCGACGAAGTTTCGGGAAATTTAACTAAACAATTACTTTGTGTATATTTTTCTGCTCGGAAAACTTTAGTTATACATTTCCACGTGAAAAAACTAGTTGGTTCATCTGAAATACAAGCGCAACATGCAACACATTTCTCGAAGGCCGCACGGCGTGGTGCCTGGGTAATTAATAAAAAAATTAATATGTTATTTACCGTCTTTGGTTGGTCCATACTGGAAAAATATTTCCGAGACCTTGGGAAAATATTTTTCCAGTACGGACCTCCCAGCCGGTAAATAACATATATATACCAAAACAAATTGATAAAAATTAGGTAAATTTCGGTTAGTTTCATTATAATTTAGCCAGGAATTGTTAAGAAACACAGGCAAAACTAAATTCTCCCAAGGTGGCAACTCCATATATGGAGTTGTTTATCAGTTTTGACAAGCTGACAGCGGCACAGCCCGGTCGTTTTGAAAACCTTTCGCAGCTCGTTTCGAAGTTGGATCACAGTAAGGCAAAAGACCACTGGATTTTAGCCCAAAGGAAATATTTAATACTGTAAATGGGAAAATCTTAGGACAAAGGATAGCTTATGAATTCTGGGTGAGTAAACGAGTTGTTCTTTGCAAAAGATGAGTTATATAAGCATTTTTATTTCTGTCAGTGCAGTGTAAATGTTTCATGTGTTTAGTCGTTGAATTTCCTTTAATTTACAAAGAATTGTCTGTGGGTGTTTACTGTTATAAAATCGGTAGTATGTTTCCCTGGTCATAACCAGGTCATTCGTTTAGTATTCAGTTCATTACTCGCCAGTTTCTTTGGCAGTGTATCGCGGTAATCTTTACGGCCGATACCGTACGGTAATTCTTTAAGTTTTGCTTGGTTTTTGTTGCATCTGAAATGATTTTTAATGTTTGTAAATGTTATTAAATTCTATATGAAAGGCAATTCAAATTGTCTCATAAACTATATAAAGGAGAATATCGATATATGAACTATATACGGAGTACACTTTTCTAAAGAAAACTGACAACAGTCAGTTCATTCAATCGAGTTTGTTTTTGGAGCCGCACATTTATTTCGTTGTTCTGCGGGTTTTTGAGCACTTTCTATTCTCTTTTTGCAACTTGTTTTTCATAAATATTACGTAAAATAATTGCCCTGGATACAGTAATTGTTTTCTACCTTCCTGCTTTTACCAATTTCTTGCATTACGTAAAAAGAAAAGTCGTTCAAGAACATGCGTCTAAATACAGGAATTGCACATCCACTATATAGTAGATTACACCAAGTCCTCAATATATTATGTTTAGGTAATTATCCAATTAATATCACCTACTTACAGTATGGTATTTTGCGAACGAAACAGGTTTGAAAAACGTGTTTTAAAGCTAGTTAGGCGGAGGGTTAGAAAACTCGTTAGGCAGGAGTTAGGATCTTTGTTGTTTTGGGGGTTGGTTATTATTATCCACCTCGTTAGGCAAATTGTTGTTTCGTTTCGCAAACCTGTTTAAGTACAGAAAACCTCAAAAATAACCATAATACTGATAATACTAATATACTAACTGTAATTACTATAACGTATATAAACCACTACGTATATTGAAGACTTGATGTAATCTTCTATAATCTACGTCCATTATAACATGACGTATTAAATAAATACCGCTGACATTGACGACTGTTTATCATTTCGCGGGAAATTTTAATATTTTTGAATCTGATATTCAAAATAAATAATAAAGTTTGTGTATATTCAAAATATATAAAGTTTGTGTACTCTGTGTGTTCCTGAATCAAAATTAAGAATGTAGTGTGAAGTGTGGAAGTTAAGGCGCACAAAAGGAATGGCAAACAGCGAAGCAGAGGTAAGATTTTCTGAATTAACATAAGGATATGCCCCGTTCCCAACGCCGATATCATGCGCCGAACCTCAGTGAATTAGGTGTGACCGCTTAAACCTTGTAAAATCATTAATAATTCATGACGAAAATTCAAAAGAAATTAATATATAATCCACTGGTGGATCCAGGTATGATTTTAGGGGGGGGCACTAGGGCGGCCGGGGTATGGCCCCAGAAATTGTTTTTAAATTTGTGTCTGATATGGCATTTCTTGCATTCTGACATTACTTTTGAACAAAATTTTATGTAAAATTTTATGTACATTGAAATATAGTACCCTTTTATTGGCCAAAAAGTAAGATTATCCCCTTTTATCGGTTCAGCGCACCCGTTTTGAAACCAGAGGAAATGCAAGGAGATAAACTTTATCTTGGAAATTTAACATAGACCCCTGCTATAAAATATCTGGCTTTGCTGACAGTTTTGGATTGAATTCTTGTAACCTCTGGAATTTAAACTTTTTTATTATTTAATTATTTAAATAATATTTATTAATATTTATTATTAATGATATTTATTTAAAAATTATTTATTTTAATTATTATTTAATTATTTAAATAATAATAATTTATTTATTTTTTATTATTTAATTTTTATTATTTTATCATTATTTTTTATTGCATAATTACCGCCCCCCCCCCTGATTTTCCCACCAAAGTAAATACATGTGATATATACAAAAAATACTAATTTGAAAAAAAATTTGATGACAACTTGTGCATGGTAAGTGTATCTCACTTTCACACATTTGAATAGCTTGTAAAGAAAAACATGCAAAAATTCTCAAACAATCAATAATTCAATAATAGAAAATTTACTACAATATACATGCATTAACACTAATAAATTGTGACTTTACAATTTTAGGTATTCTTCTTGAGATATAATTCAAGAAAGTTCACACCTAGCAACATCGATACATTTAGTAGAGGTGATGCATTTGAGTGTTCCCTTCCAACAACAAAGTGTGTGAGATCAGCCAATTTCGTAAGCCATGGTGAACCACATGATGTGCTGAATCCATTTGATGTAAAATCAATACCACCTCAGAATCAACTGAACATATGGAAGGACGAAATAGCTGCCAATTATAGTGTTGGGCAATTGCACTATGTCGAAACATCATTTGGCAGGTTCGATCTCAATAGCATCAACACCATGCTAAAATTCCATACGGCGAAAGGCATAAAGTCAGCTGTAGAACAGGAAATCAACTGGTTCTCCAGAATATACAGCAAGCCACAAACAGTATCTCAACACCCACCAGCTTCTATGATACCATTATACGCCAAGTACTTCTACGATCTATCAGATTTTCAGGAAATACTTTACTCGAACAGGTATGACCAAATATGCCAACCACATGGAATGTCTGCAAATGAATTGGCAAACATATGTGTCAATCGTTGGTTATCATTGGATCACATATGCTGGATGATGAAAGCATTGCAAGACTCTCAAACTGACACGTACTGTATTTACTTGAATGGTGTATTGCACAGAGATCCTAAAACACTACGTAGATTTGCTCGTGTAGGCCAGCAAATGCCATCCAAATTCCTTTTTGCAATCAATGTTGGCCGTAGTCAAACAGGGGAAACATTTTTTGGAACAGATAGGATGCAAGGTTGTCACTGGAGTATGTGTCACGTAGACATGGCTGACAAGAAAATTGTCTATGGTGATTCCCTTGCCTGGCCTGCCCCAGATGGCCTTCTGAATAAAGTGAATGGGTTCATAAAGGCTGTTTCACAGGCCGATGATGTATCGAATTACACCTTCTCCATGAGTCACGACCCTGCAAGCACATGTCCGAGAACAAACTCGCATCAGTGCAGAGATAGTTGTGCCAAATTATATCCATTGCAGACATGTAGCAGCATCTGTGGAGTAGTTGTATTGGTTGTATCAGCAATCGCCTGCTTTAACTTGGACTTTTTCCATCACATTTCTACTGTACACAATCAAGACACCCAGCATTTTCCACCCATATTTTTACAGAGCCCATCAAGATTTGGCAAGTATCTCCGCCTTGTGGTAGCTTCTTGGATTGTTGGTAATTCTGTAGATACCACGTACATTGTTCCACTGCTGTGGCAGCAATGCCACGATATTCCATCTGTCTCGAATGGACTTCATAATGACGGTGGCTTGACTGAGACACATGATGGCACAAGCAATGACAAAGGTGGTGTTGCACCTACAATTGTCGTAAGCGAAGATGAAGGAAGCGAAGATGAAGGAAGCGGCACAACAACCTCTCCAGGTAACAAAGATGCCAGCTCACTGAAGGATGCGAAAACTTCTTCTAAAAAAGAGAAAAAAATGTACAAGTGTTCCAGTTGCACTTCGTCATTTACAAGAAAGTCTTCACTCACACGTCATGTGCAACATAATCATCCCTTTACAACAGCCGAAACAACTGGCAATTGTATCTGCCATGATTGTGGATTCAAATGTCACAAAATAACAGACTTACGGAAACATCTGACCAGGACACATAATATTATATTTCGATCAGAATCAATCACCATGGAAAATATGGCTGGTAAGCAACTACCCCGGGTGGAAAAGGCTCTTTCGTGCTAACATGGGATAATACGGTAGTGCAGTCGAGGGTATTGTTCGCGGCGGTAAAAGTGCCTACATTATCCCCCACAAGGCAACCTGATAACCAAAATGAATATAGGGCACTCTAAGTTTAATATATACAGTAATACAATAGTCACTAAGAAATGATGGTATAATTTCATCATTGTATATTGGGGACCCTATAGGCAACTGCTGCACAATTCAATTTGTAAAACGGTAATTTAAATTATACTAAATTAAATAAAACCATTTCTGCCTCTAAATTTTGCTAATTTTCTCTTTATTTTCTAATACCTAGAGTTTGAAGACTGGAAGGAAAAAAAAGAAGAAAATGGCATTTGTTCATTTGTAAAATTAACAGGTGCTAAAGAGGGACACAAGGTGCAGTACTACCAATGCAACAGAGGTGGTCGGTGCAGGCAAAATAAGGACAAAACAGGGAAAAGACGGATGAAGTCTCAAGGTAGGTACATGCATAAGCAATAATGACAAGTTTACAATGAATCCATTGCAGTAATGTCAAACACGGCCAATTTGATGGACAAATTGAATTTACCACCATTCAATATAGTCCATAAAAATTATATAGTTTAAAAATGTAAAATGTAAAATTTTATATTTTTGTACCTGTACACTCATCTATAAAATTTTCATTAATTATTTGAATGAAAATTCTAAGCAACTACCCCGGACGGAGGGGATGCTCATTCGGGTAACTTTTTGGCTTAATTAGTCTGACATTTGGACAAAACGTAGTTATGATTAATATATTTTCAAATAATTTGGGCAATTTTTTTATTAATGACCATATTTATTCGGGCAAATTTCGTCAGTCCCCCTGAAAAACCCCTACTGTACGCCCATGCCTGGACGAAAGAGGTTCTTTCACGCTAACATGGGATGATGGCTGCAGTCGAAAAGTGAATATTTCAATTAGCCCATGATGTAAATTACCGGGAAATGGTTTTATTTTTGGAATTTTAGAGTATATCCATATCTACAGTATCTGCAGTTGTTTATCGCCTGTTTTTAGGAACTTGTAAGATTCAGCACAACTGCATGGCAACCATGAAGACCACAAAGCATGACAATGGGAAGGTTTCAGTTGATGTCTGCAACACCCACTATGGTCATGACAACCAACTGCAGCATACCTGGCTGCCCAAAGGGAAACGACAACAAATAGCTGCCCTACTACAACAAGGAGTTTCAAGAGATAGGATTCTGGGAGACATTAGAGAAGAAGCTATGCAGCAACTCCAAGGTGAAGAATTCAAGCGGTATCACCTAACTGGCAAAAAAGATATTTGCAACATTATGGCCTCATTTGGGATCAGTGATGTACAGAGACATGCTGATGACCAAGAGAGTGTTCGAGCTTGGATAGAGGAGTGGAGACAGAGTGAGAACAATCCGGTGCTGTTTTGCAAGTTCCAGGGTGAAGATGCCCCAGACGGTTTTGATTTGGCTAGGGAGGACTTTATGATTGTGATCCAGAGTCCCTTTCAGAAAATGATGGCTCAGAAATTTGCCAGCAAAGGAATATGTGTAGATGCAACACATGGCACTAACGGTTACAACTTCCCTTTAACATCGTTGCTGGTGTTGGATGAGTATGGAAGTGGCTTTCCAATTGCCTGGTGCTTATCGAACCACGAGGATATCACCCACATGTGCATTTTTTTGGCATGGTAAAGGAGAACTGTGGTATATTAGCACCACGATGGCTGATGTCTGACCTAGCCAGTCAATTCTACAACGCCTGGATAGGTATAATGGGAGGAACACCACTGCGACTATTGTGCACATGGCATGTGGACAAAGCTTGGAAAGAGGAACTACGGGCAAAGGTAAAGGATACAGAATTAGCAGCAGAAATTTACAAGATGCTCAGGACTGTCTTGCAAGAAACAGACGTCACATCATTCCAAGACTACTTATCCCAGCTACTTGAACGCCTACCATCCCTAAGTCCAGAATTTAGCCAATACTTCACACAAGAGTGGTCGGGGAGAACAACATGGTGGGCCTATTGCTATCGAACTCGATTAGGGATAAACACTAATATGTTAGTGGAAGCATTCCATCGTGTCTTCAAATACAACTATTTGATGGGGAAAGCTAACAAAAGGGTGGACAACTGCCTGGTCAACTTGATGAAGTACATCAAGGACCAATCATTTGAGAGAATGATCAAGCTGGTAAAGGGGAAGAGCACGCATAAATTGAATGTTATCCATGATCGTCACAATAAGAGCAGAGCATTGAGCATTGGTGATGTTGAATGTGTTGAAGATGGTTCAAAATGGTTTGTGAAAGGTGAGGATGGTCGCAATAGCTATGCAGTAACTAAACAAGAGCACAGGTGCACAGACAACAGTTGTCAGTTGAAATGCTCTGAATGCAACATATGCATCCACCAGTATGTGTGCAACTGCCCGGACTGTCTGATCCAATGCACCATTTGCAAACACATCCACCTGCTACAGCGTTTTTTGTCCAATCAGGATCAACTGGACAATCAATTACGACTGGAGGACTCGCAAGCAAGCCAAGACTATGTCAACAACGAAGTTCACCTTGTGGCATCTCACTTGGCAAAACAGAACAAGGTGTCAAATGACACTGCTACACTTAGGCAAAACATCAGGGGGAAACTTCTTGTTTTGGAAGAATCCATCCAGACATGTGATGACCAAGACGCCTTACAGCAAATTAACAAACAGCTGAACGCTGCACAACATCTATTCTCGTCATTGCAAAAAAGGAAGCCTCTCCTCGAGTTAAAAGTATTAAAGAATACGCCAGCAAACAAGAATATCGAAGCACAACTAAGGTTCAAATCCACCAAGAAAAAAAGAAAGCGAACAAGCAAGGTGCGATTCATGAAACCTACAAGAGAGGATACTTGCTCACTATTTTCAAAGCCACATGATAACAGTAAGTGCTTAAAACATGTAAACAAATCTACATAAACTAATCAGGAACACTAATGTTTATACCATACAGTTATAGCTACAGTGCACTAATTGTGGTATAAACTGATTCAATATTCTTTGCTACTTAATTTAGTCAAAAAGATACTCGAGTGCTTTGGAGTTCCAGATGAAATTATCGAAAAGGCAAAGCAAACAAGTGAGCTTATTTCAGAGGAGGAAATTCATGAAAATCATCCACCAGCAGAAGCACTGGACTATGATATCACGCAAGTGAAACCACATTTAAATCCACAGGCCTGGAAGAAAGTCAGTAACATAGGTAATGTATGCCCTGTAAAATGTGCAGAAAATTGTTGCTGGTTGTATTTCATTTTAACTATAAAGTGCAACCAACTTGTATATACAGTGTGTAAAATTGACAGATGTATATTGTATTGTACCAAGTACTTGCACTTGCAATTTACATAGTAAATATTTACATATAGTAAATTAAACTGAATAAAGGAACACAGATCAAAGGCGTTACAGAAAACAATTCCAAATAAGGTCTTCAGAGTGAGAAATATTACAGAGTTGACAAGACATAACTGTTTGGACTAGTGCTTGATTTATTCGACATGTAAATATATATCTTTCATTAACTCTGTAATATTCCTTACTCGGAAAAGAGAAACGAAACATTAGTACAATACAGTACAGTACAGATATACAACTTGGTTATGTTGAAGTGTTTTTTGTTATGGTTATACATTTTATGATTTTGTGCTGTGCTTGTATATATATTCACATTACATTCAGTTTTCCTGAAAAATCAATTGCAGTAATTATGATGTCATACTAATAGTATGCATAATGTTTATCTTTTCTATAAACTAGTAAAAGCACTAAAAGAAGACTGGATGTGCCACACTTGCAACACAGCTAAATTTAAAAACATGATTATGTGTGATTCATGTTCCACCTGGCACCATTGGTAAGCTATTCAGTATTGTGTCATACATCAATTTTAAATGGTGCCGGGGTCATTGCAGACTGAATCTGTCAATCATGGTCCAAAGATTATTTTTAGCCCCAAATTTATAAGAAAATTCCCTGCCACCCATAATCCAGAAAAATAAACTAAGATATTATGTGAGATTTTTAAATGATAGTGTACTAAAATTCAGTTAACATCTGTACTTATAAATACATACACTTACTTTTCTAATTAAAGGGACTGTGTCAAGATTGTAGATGAAGCTGACGAATGGTATTGTCAAATGTGCGAGCATCTAAACAACAATATGGTATGGCCTATTATAAAATATAGACAAAAAAGTCTATAATTTAATAATATATAACAAGGTGATGTAATAATATAAAACAATATATACAACATGAGTAGGTCTGTAGTACAATTCATAACAACAAATTGCTGTAAGTTGCCAATAAAAATCCCAAGATTACTCTTTTCCAAGATTAGTGTTTGAGTTGGGCTAATTTAACATATTTTTAATTTTTTCAGGTCTCAGAACCCCAACAGTGAGGTGGAGATATGTACCACATATATACATGTACATGTACATTTATAAATATATTTATAAATATATATATATACATATATAAATATATTTATAAAATAAATATATTTATATATCTATTTAATTATATTATAAATAAATATATTTATATATATATATATATATAAATAAATAAATAAATATATAAGGTTGCTATATAAATATATAAGGTTGCTATTGCTAGACATTGCATGATTTTATGAGCCAGTTTGACAATTGACACTGTCCGGCTGTCGCAATGTATATATATATATATATATATATATAGAATAACTGAACATGGTTACACTTAAACTTTTGACATTAGTTTATTACGAAACAGAACTATATGCAATAAACTAATGTCAAAAGTGTAACCGTGTCCAGTTATATATATATATATATACATATATATAATATTAATATATACAGCATATACTGTATAATTTTATTTATATATAAAATAGTTTTGAAACAAAGAACTTGTAGTGTTTACATTAAGTGTTTTAAAGTTAGTTTTGTTATATAATGTAATTACTAAAAATATTTAATCAAATACAAATACAACTTACCGTTTAAATTTCAGTGACAATAAA
Organism: Chrysogorgia sp. JL179-B06; assembly: GCA_035772405.1. NCBI lineage: Eukaryota > Metazoa > Cnidaria > Anthozoa > Scleralcyonacea > Chrysogorgiidae > Chrysogorgia > Chrysogorgia sp. JL179-B06. The sequence goes on along the minus strand of JAYKKM010000397.1, from coordinate 159,104 downwards.
CCATAATAAAACTGACCAGTCTTGCTTGTTAATTCTTTATTTTCGCTTCAGTCAGTAACATTGACCAGCGGTCTTGAAGTATTGTTGGTAAATAATTCATGTAATCTACTATAAAGTGGATGTGCAATTCCTGTATTTAGACGCATGTGTTCAAGAGAAGGACACCATCTTGTTTTGCGAAACAGTGAATATCAGATTGCACGAAAAGCACTATATTCACTGTTTTGGTATATGCTAATTAACAATTATTCACCTCAGTGTCAGTGAACAGTAGTGGATATTCCCAGTGAATACGATGACAAGATGGCGGAAGCGTCGCTGATTGCGGAATACAACAAATTTGCCGCCGAGGTTGAAAATTTGAAAACGACTGTGGCCGACCTACAAGCTGAGAATGATGGGATCAAGACATTACTTGACAATAAACAAAACGAATGGATTCAAGTGGAATCAAAACAAAGCCAAAGTAGACCAAAACCAACCGATATGCCTTCGTCTTCGACGCCAGTTGAAAATCGCTTTGCTGCCCTTATTATCGAATACCCTGTCTGCGCTGAAGAAAACAGCTCGCCAGCCGAAGCCAGCACAAACAACAATTATATGAGCGCACAAATCAAGGACTATAGGTACAAGCAGAAGCAGGAGTTCCGTAAGTTAACCAAGACGAAAGATGAATCGAGAGAAAGACCCTGGTCATTGGCGACTCCATGACTAAACATATCGAGGAAAAAAAATTATTGAAAAGGCGGCCAGAAGTAAGTCTGTGTGTCACTCGTACAGTGGTGCCACTGTTAGTCAGCTCCACCAAAAGTTCAAAGAAAATTGCCACAACGACGAGTTGTTCACGTGGGAACAAACGACCTGGTGCACGAGGATGCAGACAAGGTAGCAGAGAAGATGGAGGGGCTTATAGAAGTAGTAAAGCAACAAGCAGAAAGAGTTGCCGTTTCCAGTGTCGTCAAAAGGTATGATGACCGAGTGTCATCAAGTAAATTAGTCTACTATAATAATTTAGTTTATCATTTATGTTTAAAACATAACATAGATTATATTGATAATGATGGTATAGACCAATCTCATTTAAATCGCTCAAATTTACATTTGAACAAAGCTGGAGATAAATCACTGGGAAGTGCCTTTTGCACATTCCTAAAGACAAGTCGAGCTAAGAATACAAACTCAGTACATGATCAGTCATTTTTTCAACTAGCTGGACAGCACAGGAAAGAGTGGACAAACTACCTGAAATATGTCAGTCAAGTACTGAAGAATTAATTAATATAGATCATGTATCTGATCTATGTCAAGCAAATGACGAACTGATACCTAATATAAATAATGATAATGTTAACAATGTTAATAATACGAGTAGCGATTTTTACACTTCCTCCGGGAAGTGTATCCCTAAAGAAAGAGGTTTTAAGGGAATCCCTAAAGAAAGAGGTTTTAAGATGGCTTTTCTTAACATTGTCAGTTTAACTAAGAAATTGGATGAAATGAGATTTTCAATGCAAAACAAACATATTGATTTAATAGGTATTAGTGAAACCAGACTTAATGAAACTAAAACTGATAATATGATCAACGGATGGTTATGACATTGTCAGAAATGACCATACAAGAAATGGGGGTGGTGTTTGTATTTACCTGCGTAGCTCCATTAATTATATTATTAGGACAAATCTAATTCCTCCTGAATTAGAGGCTGTTTGCGTGGCAATTATTAAAACACATAGCCGGCCATTTCTTGTCGCAACAGTTTACAGACCACCAAATACACCATCTGAATTTTTTGATAAATTTGAAAATTTAATCCAAGCTATGGATGATGAAAACAAGGAGATATATATTCTTGGTGATTTAAACTGTGATATGTTAAAAACAGTGTCTGATGCTCCAACCAAAAAATTAAAAGCATTACTTGAGGTATACCAGTTATCTCAATTGATTGATGAACCTACTAGAGTAACCATGACAACATCCACACTCATTGACCATATAATTACAAATAAACCAGAGAAAATCTCTGATTGTGGTGTTATCCATACAGGAATCAGCGACCATAGTTTGGTGTTTGGAATTCGGAAAATATATGTTACTCAAAAGAAACAAGAAAATATTGCTGAGATTAAGAACAAATCGGAAAAAATTGAGAATATGTTTACTTTTTCGGTGATGATCCAGATACTATGTGGGAAATTTGGAAACAATTATTATTTTAAATTTTAGATAAGCATGCACCACTTCAACAAAAAAAAGTAAAATAAAAAAAACTCCCATGGGTTACAAGCAATATTAAAATGCTTATAAACACAAGGGATAAATTAAAAAGAAAAGCCATTATTACAGGCCTTGAAATGGATTGGATAAATTATAAAAATGCCAGAAATAAAGCAAATATAGAATTAAGAAATGGTAAAAAAGAGTATTATTCCAAGCGAATTGCTGGTCAAAAATTCAATCGTAAAGAGGCTTGGAAAACAATAAATAGCTTACTAGGCCGGAAAAATAAACCAACAATAGTAAATGAACTTACTATAAATGGAGATAAACTGACAAATACTAAAGACATTGCAGACGGCTTTAACAATTTCTTCACTGATATAGGCCCTGATTTAGCTAGCAAAATTGATTCTTCAAATCACAACTTTCAGGACTACATTAAGAGTTCAGAGTCAGAATTCAGTGTATTCAAGCCAATAACAACTGACATACTTTATCAACTACTTCAAACACTCATTAATAATTCATGAGGAAAAGACAAAAGAAAATCACTACCGTAACGTGTCTTTAAATGTGATAAAGATTCGTCCTGATTTACATAAACTTTATCTTTGATTTTCTCGACTTAGACAACATCGATTTTCAAAATTACTACGCCAATGAACTTATCAAATGGGTCGTGTTTGAAGCCGTAGTTCTCGCAGCACGTGTTTTATCAGATCTAAAACACTCGGGCTACGCGCTCGTGTTTTATATCTGATAAAACACTGCTGCTCGTTTATTAAACAATACTTCATGGCCTTTGCAGTGCTAAAGCTACTGGCATTGATAAAATTTCAAATAAAATTCTCAAGATTGCAACACCAATCATCTCAGATTCATTAACATTCATCTTTAATCAGGCTATTACACTATGTTATTTTCCAAATGAATGGAAAATAGCTAGAGTAATACCACTTTATAAAAATGGTCTTCGGAACTTGCCTGGGAACTATAGGCCAATTTCAGTTCTACCAGCTATAAGTAAAATTATGGAACGGATTCTCTATAATCAATTATATGACTACTTGATAGAAAATCAGCTACTTTCAGAACATCAGTTTGGTTTTCGTAAGTTTCATTCTACTTCAACAAGGCTTTCGATACAGTTGATCACCAAATTTTACTAAAAAAATTAGAGCTATATGGAATCAAAGGGAAAGCACTTTCGCTATTAAAATCTTATTTAGAAGAACGTAGCCAAAAATGTCAAATTAATGGCATTGTTTCATCAGGGCGGAAAATTAAATGTGGTGTTCCCCAGGGCTCGATCTTGGGGCCACTATTCTTTTTATTATACATAAACGATTTAGCTGAATGCCTAAACGAAATCTAAGGAAATGGTTAATAGCTAACAAACTTAGTCTGAATGTAGCAAAAACTGAATTTATGTTAATTGGCTCAAAACAAATGATAAGAAATGTCTCACAACCAAATGTCAGTATAGAAAATAACTCGATTAAACAAGTATTTGAAAGCAAAGCTCTAGGAGTAACTGTTGACCAGCATTTGACATGGAAAAATAATACTGGGCATATCTGTAAGAAAATAACATCAGGGTTAGGTGCTCTCCGACATGTAAGAGAATTTGTCGACAGGGACACTCTTCTTGCCATCTACAATGCCCTTGTTCAACCATATTTCAACTATTGCTGTGAAGTATGGGATGTATTTGGTGCGACTCAATCAATGCGTTTACAGAAGCTCCATAACAGAGCAGCTAGAATTATAGGAAATATGAGCAATGATGTAGACCACAAAATTGCATTAAATGCACTAGGGTGGCAGCCTCTTCAAATGCAAAGAAAAAAATCAAAAGCTAATATCATGTTCAAAGTTTTAAATAACATGGGATCAAAGAGTCTAGCAAAACACTATGTATAAGAAAGAAAAAACAGATTACAATCTTCGTAATACTTCAAATGCTGTTTGTTTGCCAAATCCACGTACGAATAATATGAAAAAGAGTGTCATATATGATGGGGCATCTATATGGAACTCTTTGCCCACAGAAATTAGGGAGAGCAAGACCCTGTCATACTTCAAACATAAAATCGCTACTCATACCTTTGAATAAGCTTTATGTAAATATAATGACCATGTAAATATTGACACTTCTAAATAGCCTTTAAATTTACTATATATATTAAAATATATAAATTATCTTGTTCTTTACTTGGTGTGCACTCCACTGACCTATATATAACTGTGAATGTTTAAAACTGTTATGTGTAGGTTAGTGGTGCACACCAGTTACTTACTTTTTACTATACTCAGTATAGCATATAAATTATCTATTCTGTACTTGGTGTGCACTCCGCTGACCTATGTATAACTATGAAAGGTCTGTTTGAAACTGTTATATATATATATATATAGGTCAGTGGAGCGCACCCACTACTTACTTTGTACTATAGCTTATACATTTTCTTACCACTGACCCATATATGATCGTTATATAACCATTACATGTAAGTGGTCGGTTGTATAACTGTTATATATGGGTCAGTGGAACACGCCCATCGTGGAAATCAGCTTTTGTTGACGTTGTAAGCGTGTTTAAATAAAGTTATCTATCTATAAGCTGTACGTTTATCGTAAACAGATAATTTATCTTTGTCCCCTCGCCCGGACGGCGCTTCGCGCGCCGTCCTTTTGGCGCTGGTGCGAGGGTGATAATCTTGACGGGTGGTACAATGTCCGGTCGTATGTGGGAAGTTAGTTCTGCAAAATGTTTGTGCGGCGTATAAATATAGGTATCCATCAACCGGACATCGGTTGTCTTGGTTACGATGACGTGTCACGGGGAAGAAAGTAGGTAAACAAGGATATTTATGGATCTAAAAGGATATTTATCTAAGGTAGTGAGCGGGAACATTTTGTGTTGTTTTACTCGAAAACACATGAAATGTATGTGAAATAAGTAATTTCAATAACGAATGGCAGGCTGAAGCTGCACGAGCAGAAGAGAACGAGAGGGGACAGTCGTTATTAAAAACAAAACCTCAATACTTATTCTGTAACAAAACCAACACAGCAAGAAGGATTGCGACAGAAACAAGTCAAAGCGACTCGAAGACGATATCCAGTGTTTTATATAATACTACAGAATAGTAAGTGTTAGTTCATATTTTGAAATATACAATATGTTTATTCTGTGCTTGATAATGAGTCTATATAGTAGACTATAGCTGTGTTTCAGTGTTTATACGACCTGGGCCTAGCATACAATTTTATAGTATATAAACAAGCATTACTGTATACTGGTCAGTGTTATTATATACACTGCTGTATATATAGTGAATAAGGGAGAGATTGGAGTAGAAAGATGATACATGGATTGTCAAGCTCATATCCTCATAAAATGATTCTGAGTCCTGGTCAGGAATCGAACCTGTAACTTGATTTATTCTAACTATTGAGCTACCGAGACTCAGATGGAGAGTGAAGCTGGTTACAAATTCAACATAATACATTCGGTTGATATAGGTATACAGTACTGCCTATGTAGCTTCCATTCACTACAGCAGTGTATATATATTAACACATCCAAGCATTACTGATATAATATAGTGACTGCCGTATAGGCAGTGCCAGTACATATACCAATTGAACCAGTACATCATTGTATTCATTCTCGCTCCATTGGAGTCTTGATGGCTCAATGGTTAGAGTCACCGGCAATCAGAAGGTTATAATTTTTTCAACTGGCATAATTTTTCTGAGGAGGTTTACGATCGTCCATGTATACTAGTCTATATTCCATAAACAATCTGTGTTTAATCCCCAGCCATTATGCAACATGTTAGGCTAACAGTAGCTGGCCTAGTGGCCATAACATAACTTATTGTGTCTGTGAATAGGCTTGGACAATGCTGGTGTTAGGCCGGCTTGTAATGTAAAATACAGCTTATATAGGATTATATATTGACATTGGGTATGTTGACATTCATTGTCAGCAGAAATTGATAGGGATTGAACAAGTACTGTGTCAGCTAGATCAATGTCAACAAGCGAGCTAGGAATGTCATCCTGAACATTGGTTATATATGCACATGGTGATGTAATTTAGATACTATGGTAGTACAATGCCATGTCTTGTTGCACATACATGGCTTTTGTATTAATAGTTTTCCTGCCCTGCATTGAGACCTTAGAATTATCAACTTACTTTATATAATCATCCACACCAACAATCAGGGTAGAATCCCTAATACATGTTAAACCCAATTTGAATAGACCCGTAGACATTTGAACAAATTTGATTTGTTTTAAAGTGGACCCATTGTATGATAAAGATGCACTTTCTTCCTTCAACAGCCTTACATGTCTCTTTATACTAACTACTGAGTTGATTATTTCATGTGGAATTATCAATAATGTGAAACAAGTAATTTTTTTCTTAGTGATTGAGGGTAGAAACAGCAGTAGACTTCCCCACTATTCTGTTACTGCATCCAAAAATTAAAAAGTTTGGGCTTTATAGTTATTTAGTTTGATGTTCTATGAAACAATTAAATTCAGACAACACAAAGCTCTCAGAGATATTGACAAATTGTCCCAATAGCGTAGCATCTGGCTATTAATAGCTCAAAATGCAGACAAACAAACCAAATTTAACTCACAAATGAGTGGCTGGACAAAATGCAGGTTGCAGGTTGGGAACTTGCAGGTTGGGAATTTGCAGGTTGGGAATACAAGTTGTTTTCTAGACAATCTTTTTTTAGTTCAGCACGGTCTCTTCCTTAAATTAACCATTATCCTTAAGTTTATACAAATCGCTCTGAATTAAAGTGCAACTGTCCCCAAAAATGTTAATGCTATATTTGAAAGAGCACTTAAAATAATGAAGAATGGCTTTAACAAATCTTCGATACCTATTTTCGTTTTCGAGCTATTCAGTTATATGTGATATGTTAATGAGGCACATGACGTCAAAGCAGGCAAACAACATTGTGGCAATTCTAAAATTCGTGCATATCTTCAAAGTTATCCAATGAAATTACTTGATGCTTTGCACATGAATGCATACTACCAAACTAAAGAACATGGTTCATGTTGTGTTGTAACCATAGCAACAGAATAGCTTTCAAACCTCTCCGTTACCATACAGAAATCTTCATTTTCTGTCGTCGCAAGCAACGTTTTCGAATACAAACTTGGATATTGCATTGGAAAAGCTATTAAAAAAGATATTGAGAACTGCCAATTTCAACATGTTCTGCACATGAGAGAAAACAAATTATCTTGTTTTAGAAACTAAGAGGTCTGAAAGCTAATCTGTTACTATGGTGACAACATAACTTGAACCATGTTCTTTAGTTTGGTAGTATGCATCCACGTGCAAAGTTTCAAGTAATTTTATGGGAACACTTTGAAGATATCCACGAATTTTAGAATTGCCACAATGTTGTTTGCCTGCTTAGACGTCATCGTGTGCCTCATTAACATATCACATATAACTGAATAGATCGAGAACGAAAATAGATATCGAAGAATTGTTAAAGCCATTCTTCATCATTTTAAGTGCTCTTTCAAACATAGCATTATCATTTTTGGGGTCAGTTGCACTTTAAGGATAATGGTTAATCCCCTCGCCCGGCGCGAAGCGCCGGCCGAAGGCCTGAGGGCGAGGGTGCTAATATCGACCGGCGTTTAGTCCCTTATCACGGGGGGGAACGCTTGGGTCTACAGTGATGGGTTTTGTATATTTATATGCATCAACCGCCAATGCGCGGTATCGGAAATTTGGCCTGGTGAATAATGCAAAATTGAAACGAGCGAGTTTTGAAAACAATTTATTGCTATGGATAAACAACAAGCAAAACAAAAAGAGGTTCGGAATGTAGTGTACACGGACAAGCAAGTTTTATTTTGAAATATTAATCTATGCCTATGGATACTTTGCTCGGACACGAATACAGGTAAATAAATTAGTATTCTCAGTATTCAAGGATAGTACACTGTGAGTCTGTGTTGAGCGAAGGCCCTTTTATTTTAACTTTTAAGTGTCTATATATTTGTAAGATAGGAGATAAACAAAGCGTTCGTTCCCAACCCGCGATTTCCGGTCGAGTCGAGTTCGATAAACATTATTTTTAAACATTAATATGCCTTTTCAGCATAGTTTTTTGGTTAGGGTTGGTAATGTGGTTAGGTATATATTAGGATTAGCATTTCGTTGAATTATAAAAGACTACCGCCTTACTGCTACCGTACGAATAGCCACACTACTTTATCGTTTATTACAGTAACTCTTTGATTGTCTTTTTTTTTATTGTCCTGACGATTAGGCGCTTTCGCTCGAAACGTTGAATGTCTGAGACCTGTTACACACTATTTTGGCAGTGCACAATGTACAGTACGCTGAACAATATTTTATCTTCAATAAAACAACCATGTCATATTATTTGTTAGTTGTAACTTGTATAGTCTGCATTGATTGTTCAGAAATCTTTAGACAAATTTTGAAATACTTAACCGAGAGAGTTATACTATATACATTCTGGGATTAGGAAAAGTTTAGGCATTATTAATAATACCAATAAAAATACAGGATAGCCTGTTCAATGCTAACACTGGTATTGACGGGGTCCTGTTTCCTAACAAATTACAATTATTATTTGTTACAAATATAAATTTATTACACATATTCATATATATGTACAATATGTTACAAAAACTAATTATAACTTGAAAGTTGTATAAATCCTACAAATGTAGTATTGTCAATTAAGGCAATAGATATTAGATAATGCTCTTACATGTATGCAATGAACAAATTCATTGAGATTAAAATCGTTCTTTAGAAATGGTGGTAAAATGCCTTCAAGACATTTCTTAACTAACATGGTTTCTATTAACCGATCAGTTTCATGTCCAGACTTAGGAAAGGTCAGTTTCTCTGCCCTGCATTGAGACCTCAAGAGCATCTATTATTCTATCCTCACCAACAATCGGGATAGAATCCCTAATACTGTATCAAAACCAAACTGATGCCTATACATTTGCACTATATGCACCCCTAGACATTTGAATGATAAAGAGAATGCACTTTCTTCCTTCATTCTTTAACAGTCTTTGGTGTCTTTTTACACCAACTACTGAGTTGATTATTTTATGAATCACAAGGTCGGTGAGAGGGGGGGTGGAGCAAAATCGCCTGGGACCTTGCAAGGGGCACGGCCACGTCGCCACATCAATCACTTGTGACTGGTGTAATCTGCAGACCAATGAAATGTTGCAACCATTTTGCATACCTAACACAATTAAGTACCAGTTCATCTCAACACTGTTCCCCAATTCCGTTGAATACTGTGCATTATTGAACGGAGGTGTCCAAAACAAAAATTATTGAACGCTGATGACGTCACTAGGACAAAGCGCATAACTACAGTACTAATTACAGTAGTAAATTAGCAACTATGCTATAAAAGTTTCAAACAGTAAGCGGGCGAGGGGTGTTGCGTATAACGTATTTCTAGTCTAATGGTATTGTAGGGTTAGAACCCAACCCCATTACAACATCAATCCTAACCTAACCCTAAACCCCCACCTTTGCGAGTTTTCTAAGCCTAACCACCCGCCTAGCAAGTTTTCTAACCCTAACCCCTGTCTAGCAAGTTTTACGACAACCATACAGCCATACCTATGCCGCACCCTTGTCTCCCATACTTGGTGTCTGTAGACTAATAAGAGAGACTTAATAATTGACTGTTAAACGCATGCGTGATTCTTATGATCCATTAGATTAACTATTATCCTTAATTCAGAGCAATTTGTAACTTACCCCAACCTAATACTAACCCCAATCTTTACCCTATCGAAAAAGATCGTCCAGAAAACGACTACATATTCCCAACCTGCAACCTGCGTTTTATACCAGCCCTGCAAACGAGCTAGTTTCTTTTGTTATGGCCGCAGGAATTAGGGGTAAAAGCGGACAAACATGGATACTGACGTCATTTCGACGGGTGCTATTCAAATAAAAGAACGAAAATATGTACAGTAAGCAACTGCGCTATAAATTTAAACGTTTCAAACAGCAAGCGGGTGAGGGGTTGTTGCGTATACGTATTTCTAGTTTTAATATATATTGTAGCTTTGGGAGTTGATTATTTCTCAAGAAAACGTTCGTCGAAGACAGCCGAAAGTTCGTGTTTTTGTTTACAAGATGGTATCCGTTTACAAAAATTATATTTGTTGGCATGGTACGTATGTTGTAAATAGATCATTTAACTTTCCTTTAATATATTCTATAGCTTGGGGGTGGTTTATTTCTGAAGAAAACGTTTCCCAAAGGGTTAGGACCTTTGTTGTTTTGGGGTCGGTTACAATCCAATTAACTAGGAGGCTGGTACGAGGGTTCAATGTGTCAGCTATTTGCTTGTTAATTCACTCTATTTGCTTGTCAATGCCTTCTATTTGTACCTCCTTATAAGGAATACGTACTAGATACCCCTATCGTTCTATCCCCTCTGTAAGATTTTCCCCAGATCTCGCACCCGCCTATAAGACCCAAATATTATATTGTTCGATTCAAACGGATAACCCAAAATTGAAGTATGCCGGCCTTCCAAACTCGGTTGGAGAGTAACTATGCTCATTTTTTGCAAGATTTTGATAGCACACATCAGATTGTGTCAATATATCACTTCAAGAAAATAAGAAATGTTCAATAAATGAAAACGAAGTTTCGTTTGGGTCGTTGTAGATCGCTGTTGGGTCGTTGTAGATTGTTGTTGGGTCGTTGTAGATTGTTGTTGGGTCGTTGTAGTTCGTTGTTGATCAATGTAGATCGTTCAGATCATTCCTTCTTTTAGTACGCCTTTTGCCACAATTTTGTGGTAATTTTAACTATATTTATTTCCCTCAAAATTTAATTTGCAGTTAATTTGCATTCAATCCAGACACAATGACTCAATAAGGTTGTGAAGATATTATTTAACAGCAAACGTTTAACAATGTGTTCATTAGAATAGAAATGTACACTCTACTGACTGATCCTAGTGCTGTAGTTAAATTACCAGTTAAATTACTAGACTAAAATTTATTTACTAGTCCTGGTTATATTTACCATACAAGTCCTTGTAGCTCAATGGTTAGAGCATCCTAGCCAGCATTCCCTGGGAAATGTCATCAGGGTGGCTAGTTGATTTGGTTTTAAACAAATATATATTACAATAATTAAGACCTTCAATTTTTGTATTATTTACTTGGTACGTAATTTTTGTCGCTTTTCTTAATTTCTCGCACGCTCACTCTCAGAGCAAGTTTTTTGTTTGATAAAATATATTCAAGGTCCAGCAATCATAATTTTTCTTTCCTAAGTAAGCTAGGCTAAGGTAATAAGTGATATAAATGTTATGTAAACCACGGATTTTACGTTGTTCTTTACTTACAAATGTTCAATATATTTACTAATTACTGTCTTTTTTTTGCATATGAAAGTTGCGATTCGCAAACTTCAAACTGTATAAATGAATGCTCAATCGTAAAAATAACTTTTGCAGGAAAACAAGAGGGAATTCAGGACAACTTTGGAACGTAACAGGAATACTGTGCAATTTCCTCAGGATATTTTTACAGGCACTCTTGGTATATATAAAATATGGAGAAGAGCTATGAAGGCATCTTCAAGTTGTTAATGTACAACAAGTAAAGTGTTGATGAAGCATGGAGCCATCCAAAACTTTTGAAGTAGCACAGTAACTTTCTGTAATCATCCAGGTTGTCTGACACCAGAGGCAGAGTTGTTGTGCAAGTTGAACACTTGTGCTTTTGAAGTATTGTACATGTCATGTATTTTATTGTCACCTTCTGAATAAGTTTTTGTTTCTGACCAACTTGGGCTGCTGGATTAGGATTATTAATCCCCTCGCCCGGCGCGAAGGCGCCGGCCTGAGGGCGAGGGTGCTAATATCGACCGGCGTTTAGTCCCTTATCACGCGAGATGCAAGCGGATTCTAATCTCGGTTCGGATTAATTTTTTTATATATATATATATATATATATATATATATGGTCAACGGCCGTCCTCACGCGGGGCATCGGAAAATTTGGCCCTGGTAAATAGACTGCAACAGAAACTGATTGGTAGATATGCATTTGAATTTATATTTAAATTGCAACCGTCACATGATTGCGAATGCAAAAATTGAAACGGTATTCAAAGGTTTTTTTGAAAAAAGTGAGTTTGAAAATAAATTTATTGCTATGGATAAACAAACAATACATAAGAAAAAGAGGAACGGAAGAGAAAGGCCAGCAGAGCAAAACCGTGTTGAAACCGAGGAGCAAAAGGTTGAAAGACTACGGAAAAAAGGAGAGCGGCAGCGACAAAAGCTGGCAAATGAAACCGCGGAGAAAGAAATAAGGTTGGCGAAGAGGAGGGAAGCCTACAAAAAGAGGTCCGAAGAAGGTAAGGGAAAGAGAAGAGAATATGTTAAGGAGAGGAGGCAGCGAGAATGTAGAGAAGAGCGAGAAAGTAGACTGCAAGGCTTCAGACAAAGGTCCCAGGAACGGCTAGAGTCAGAAAGCTGACAAGAATGTACTGAAAGGCTGGCGGTTCTACGACAAAATGCAAACGCACGAATTGAGTCAGAGACGCCAGAAGAGCGAGCTGAAAGACTGGACTTTCTAAGACAAAATGCCGCCGAGAGAATTGAGTCAGAAACGCCAGAACAACGGGCTGAAAGACTGGACGTTCTAAGACAAAGTGCCGCAGAGAGAATTGAGTCAGAAACGCCAGAACAACGGGCTGAAAGACTGGACGTTCTAAGACAAAATGCCGCAGAGAGAATTGAGTCAGAAACGCCAGAACAACGGGCTAAAAGACTGGACGTTCTAAGACAAAATACCGCCGAGAGAATTGAGTCAGAAACGCCAGAACAACGGGCTAACAGACTGAATGTTGTAAGACAAAATACAACAGAGAGAGTGGCATCAGAAACGGGCGAAGAAAGGGAAAGAAGGTTGGTAAGTGTGAGAATAAATTTAGCAGAGAGAATTGAAAACGAGACTGTGGCAGAACGAGAGGAAAGGCTCGATGTTGCGAGAGAAAGTGCAAGAGAGAGAAGGGCGAATAACGTGTCTTTTCAGGAAGAGCATGTTGACAGTCGCGACGAGTATCTGCACCAAGGGGGATGGGAGGATACAGAGAAGCCCTTACACGAGCAATAGTCCGGGCGGTGAGTGAGGTAGGTATCACCTGAGCGGGTAATTTACGGGACTAGGATTTTCTAGACCAGATTTTGACGTAGAACGCGAATCTGGATGTTATTCAGGCAGACAAGGCTGCTTTTAAGAGTTATAGCCGGATATTGCACAATTTAGACTCATTTCCGTGTAAAATCGTTAGTTTTAAATAATTTGTTATTACTAGGAATCCCAGAAAAACAGGTCTACTGGACCAGTTTTGTATATAGAATCCAACTGGCGAGGTATTTTTTAGAAAAAATATAACTGAGGCTGTATTTGACTATATTCTGAATATAGCCTCGTTTTCATGCAAATATGTAATTTGAAATAAATTGCGATGCTTATCAAATTAACGAGAATAACTTTTCTACATTTGGAAGGGACATCCATATCCGAGTGTTACAATATTAATAAATATACGAGAGGTGTCTCAAAATTAACATTTTCTAGTTCCGAACTCGAGCCGTATGCGTTGTCTTCGTATCCATCATCATTTTCCCCATCACGCTCGACAAGTAGCTCCGGAACGTCGTCAGGATACGCTTCAACGATCCAATCGGTCTTTAAGTTAGGGAGCCAACCATGGAACTGTGGATCCTCCAATGCCATGATTGGGTTTTCTCCAAATTGTAGCTCCATAGTTTGCTCTGGCTGTGTGCTTTCGTAGACTGCTGCTACATGGCAGCAAAAGGGAAATGTCAACAACATTGTGCTCTTTGCTCATCTTTCTCCAGAAAATAGCTGACCTTGCCTCGTTCACTTGTTCGGTTTTCTTTTCTCCATACAGGAAGCACACATACTTTTCAATGGCACCAAATATCTCGTCAGACACATGGATCTCCGTCCCCAACCGGCTGAAAATGTCCAAGAACACTGGATCTTTGCTCGCTTGTTTCCATGGCAGAAGGCCGGGCTTCCGTTTGCGTAAAAAACTTGCCACATAATCATTTCCAGTAAATGCAGTGACCAACCAATGCTTTATTTTCCTGATTGGTGAGACTACACAAGTTCAGGTGAAGGAGCTTTCTTGTCTTTCCAGAACCGTTGTCGATGTAGACTTCCACATTCCTGATTGGTTCCATTCCAAGTAAAATTATGGGAATATCAATATCACCAGAACTTGATCGTACCACACAGGTTATTGGTTGGTCATCACTGCTCCTTGCAACATGCTGAATCAAATACGCAATTTTAGTATCAGCCTCCTCTGGTCTGTTGCTAGTTCCCTTACACAAAAAGAACCGTTTTGCGTTATCTTGAGGCAGGCGTTCCCCTAGCGAAGTATACAACACGCTCTCCCTGCAGTTTATTCCTATTTTGAACCCACACTTCTTCGATAAGCTGAAACAGTCTTTGTTGTCGCCGTTGCCAATAAACTTCTTAAAATAAGCAGGTACACGCACATTCTCACTGACCTTGTCGCTATTACATGCAACGTAGACGATGTTATACTACCTTGGAAGATCTGAGAAGAGTCGTAATGAAACATCTTTAAACGGCTACGTGAATTATGGCTGCGAGATGGAGAATATAGATTCTGTGAGCATGTGGATCGTCGGGCAGTTGCGCATCGTTTTCAATCAATGAAGTTAACGCGGCATTGAACAGCTCGCTTTTGGCGGTTTTTTTTCTGATTCCATCGCATGTTGCCAGCGGGTTAAAAAATCGAAGAACAACGTCAACAACATTGTAAATGTGTTGAAGAATGATTTTATTGATTCCTTCAGGACTGACTTGGACCACAACAAATTGTACAACCTTGCCTCTGGTAGCTCCTTACCAGACGACGTAGCAGAAAGCCTTTTGTCTGTTCAAGAGCGTGGAACATTGTTAAGAGACAAATTCTTTGAGCGATTAAACTCAGAGAGTTCCGAGGAAGATCTTTATTTCAGTCCCATAAAACGAGTTCAATGGAAGAGTTTTACGGACGTCAGTAAGAAGCTAAAGGTGTCTGCGAAAGGTAAATCTAAGGAAATCACTGTTCCGCGGGACATTCTTTGTCTTCTTGCTGCCAAGTCACAACAACAGAATGCTGCGATAAACATCGATTAAGCCATGTGTTACCAGCTTGCACCAGTCCCACTATCAAATGGCAACATGCCATAGAATCAGAAGAAAAATCGCCAAAAACAAGCTGTTCAATGCCGCGTTAACTTCATTGTTTGAAAACGATGCGCAACTAGTGCCCGACGATCCACATGCTCGGAGAGTCTATATTCTCCATCTCGCAACCATTATTCGTAGCATGGTTAAGGTACCAAACACGTTTAAAGATGTTGCATTACGACTCTTCTCAGATGTTCCAAGGCAGTATAACATCGTCTACGTTTCATGTGATACGTACAAGGTTCGATCAATAAATGAGAATGTGCGTGTATACCTGCTGATTTTAAGAAGATTCTTGGCAACGGTGACAACAAAGAGCGACTGTTTGAGCTTATCGAAGAAGTGTGGGTTCAAAATAGGAATCAACTGGGAGAGCGTGTTATATACTTCGCTAGGGGGAACGCCTGCCTCAAGATAGCGCAAAACGGTTCTTTTCGTGTAAGGGAACTAGCAACAGACCACGAGGAGGCTGATACTAAAATTGCGTATTTGATTCAGCATTTTGCAAGGATCAGTAATGACCAACCAATAACCTGTGTAGTATGATCAAGTTCTGGTGATATCGATATTCTCATAATTTTACTTGGAATGGAAACAATCAGGAATGTGGAAGTCTACATCGACAATGGTTCTGGCAAGACAAGAGCTCCTTCACCTGAACTTGTGTAGTCTTACCAATCAGGAAAAGAAAGCATTGCCTGGACACCATGCATTTACTGGAAATGATTATGTTGCACGTTTTTTACGCAAAGGAAAGCCCTTCTGCTGGAAACAAGAGAGCAAAGATCCAGTGGATATTTTCAGCCGGTTGTGGACGGAGATGCATGTGTCTGACGAGATATTTGGTGCCATTGAAAAGTATGTGTGCTTCCTGTATGGAGAAAAGAAAACCGAACAAGTGAACGAGGCAAGGTCAGCTATTTTCTGGAGAAAGATGAGCAAAGAGCACAATGTTGTTGACATTTCCCTTTTGCCGCCATGTAGCAGCAGTCTACGAAAGCACACAGCCATGTGGCTAGAATTTGGAGAAAGGCATTGTACGCAATTATGGCATTGGAGGATCCACAGTTCCATGGTTGGCTCCATAACTTAAAGACCGATTGGATCGTTGAAGCGTATCCTGACGACGTTCCGGAGCTACTTGTCGAGCGTGATGGGGAAAGTGATGATGGATACGAAGAAGACAACGCATACAGCTCGAGTTCGGATGATGAATAATAAAAGTACTGTAACTAACCAATTAGAAAATGTTAATTTTGAGACACCTCTCGTATATTTAATATTGTAACACTCAGATATGGATGTCCCATCCAAATGTAGAAAAGTTATTCTCGTTAATTTGATAAGCATCACGATTTATTTCAAATTACATATTTGCATGAAAACGAGGCTATATTCAGAATATACTCAAATACAGCCTCAGTTATATTTTTTGTAAAAAGTACCTCGCCAGTTGGATTCTACATACAAAACTGGTCCAGTAGACCTGTTTTTCTGGGATTCCTAGTAATAATAACAAAATATTTAAAACTAACGATTTTACACGGAAATTAGGCTAAATTGCGCTATAACTCTTAAAAGCAGCCTTGTCTGCCTGAATAACATCCAGATTCGAGTTCTTCGTCAAAAAGTGGTCTAGAGAATCCTACTCCCGTAAATTACCCGCTCAGGTGATACCTACCTCACTCACCGCCCGGACTACAAGAATGTGTCAGAAACGAAATGGGTAGTTTCCATTCGAGCCAAGAACAGCTGCAGCATCGCCAGTGTACGGTGTGCAAAGAAACCTGGCCAACCAAGCAGAATTTAAGTAAAGATCCTGCAAGGTATGTATGTCATCGATGCACGAGGGATAAGAAATCACCGAAAGTGTACAGTGCAGAGAATGACATGGACCCAAGTATTGTTCCCCTACAGTTAGAAGGGTTAACCCAGATAGAGGAAATGCTAATTGCAAGGGTGTGCCCTATTATGAGTGTTTATAGGAAACATGGTGGCCAGAGGGGGTACAAGGGACATGTTCTTAATTTACCCCAAGATATTCAAAGTTTTTTGAATAGTTTGCCTTCAAGAGCATCAGATTTACCTGTTTTGGTGGTGAGAAGACATGGCGTTGAAAATACACATCGAGATTTTACTGTTCGTAAACATCGAGTGCTTGAAGCTGTGTTATGGTTAGTCACCAACAATCCCTACTTCAAAGGTGTAGAAGTTGACCGTGAGGCAATAAATTGTTTACCAGAGAATGGTATTCCTAATGGCCTCAGGTTTGTTATTGATACAGAAGTATCTCCTCATGAAGACGAGGATGAAGGGCCACCTCAGGATCATGCAGTAGATAATAATGATGTTGAAGAATCTGTTTTAGGGGGAGACAGGACATCATTCATTCCTCAGCGTCAAAGGCAGAGGAAGGATCAAGATGCAATTCGTGAGACAGTGAATGATGAAGCTGACCCAATAGACTGGCCAACTAATGAAGGTAATGCTGTCAATGAATTTAGAACAGATGGTCTTGCAACGATGGCATTTCCTACACTGTTCCCATTTGGGAGAGGTGACCCAACCACACGGGCAAGACAACATGGTGTGACTCTGGCAGAAGCGTTTAAGCATTTGGTTAAGTTTGCTGAAAGGTTACCAAATGGTAAGTACAGGTGGAGATTTGCTTCTCACCCAAGGTTCCCCTATTGGGCATTAGATATGAAGCAAAGGCATCAGCTTTTGTCTCAATCAAATGTTTATTTGCACCGGCAGCATCCAGCAGATGCCAACATGACCCTAGAGGAGCTAAGAGAGATGGTCAATTCAATGAGTGGTAAGCAAATGGTGAACCGGCTTCAACGGTATGTGTCGAAAGTGCAAGGCACTAACTCGTACTGGTATCAGCGTTTACAGGAATTGTTAACGTTGATAGAGCAGAAAGGCTGTCCTACCTTTTTCTTTACTTTTAGTGCAGCAGATAGCTACTGGCCAGAGTTGCAAAGACTTTTGCAGAATGAGGAAGATGCTACGCGGTCAGAACGAGCGCAAGCAGTCATTGACAATCCACATTTGACTGATTGGTTTTTCAAGCAGAATCTCGATGACTTTATCAGGCATTGGTTGCATGGTGTGTTGGATGCAGACTGGCATTGGTTTCGATATGAATATCAAGCCAGGGGAAGTATTCATGCGCACGGTTGTGCAAAGTTAAAGAACGACCCAGACATTCCAACATTGAGAGGAAAAGCTGCTAAGGCATGGAGTTTACTTGAACATGAGTCTGACATGGAAGATTTCGAATTTTTTTTCCAGCCTGTTATAGATGATGGCAAAGAATCAGAGATACGGGTGTTAAGGTAAGAACTGCCTGGGATAATACAAGAAACAAGTCTTTTATGGCATTACAAAATAACAGATATTTTGTTCCTGTTTTGTTCTAGGTATATTGATTGGCTTGTAACAACCTTCAATGAGGAGTTGCCTGATGAACAATGGAGAATTCCTGAGCCACATCCATCGGCTGTTAGACCAAGTGCAGTTGATGATGCAGATTCAGACTACAAAAGGTTAGTGAACAGTGTTGAGAGACATACCAGATGCAGTTCTGCCTACTGCTTGAAACAGAAAAAATGTGGTGTACCTGCAGAATGTAGATTTGGTTTCCCAAAGGGTTTAGAAGAAGAAACCCATTTTAATTATGAATTGTTACCACATTGTAAGATAGGTGCAAAATTAGTTACAAAGAGAAATGACCATAGGTTAAATTCTCATAACAGGGTGATGATTGAGAATTGGAGAGCTAATGTTGATTTACAGGTCATTGTCGACAAGAATGCATGTGGACGGTACATGGCAAAGTATGCAGCAAAGGGCGAACCACGCTCAAAGGAAGCATCAGAGATTTTGGGCTCCTGTATATCAAGGTTACAGGATAATGATAAAGTATCTTCGGCAATCAAGAAAGCCATAATCCAAGTCGCTGGAGATCGAGATATGGCAGTGCAAGAAACAGCACATATGCTTCTAAGCCTGCCTTTGATAGGGTGTACTTATAGTTTTGTTACTATTTCTTTAGATAATAGTAGGAAGGTTGTCATTAACAATGAGACCAAAGTGATATAAGTGTTGCAAAAATCGACCATTGAAGAGTATGGTAAGCGTTCAACTGCCAACAGTAAGTGTCAAGGGTTGTCTCAGTTGAATTTGATGCAATATGTGTCACAGTACACAAAATATCGTTCACAGGTAAGCAAACGATCAGTTCCCTATATTGTACGGACATTCCCACAGGTCTTGGGAAACCCTCATGGTCCAGATTTTGGCACATATTGCAAATATCAGCTAATCAAATTCAAGCCTTGGGAGGGTGAACCATCAAATGCATGGGGCAATGAGGCAGAAAAGTGATGAAATGTTTATTAATACTTATCACCTATTTTTGCATACTGACTTTGCTGAAGAGAATGTCATAGGTCATTGTGAAGAAATGTTAAATATGTTTGAGCGAGAATCAGAACAGGATGAAGAAGTTGCAGAAGATAGTGATAATGATGACACCAATGAAAGTGATGATGGAACAAACAATGAGCAATGTGAAGAAACTGATGATTGGATGTTGCTTTGCAGGTTGAATCAGCATTATGAGCAATCTGTTGACCTGCTGTTGTAGAATGGAACTGACTGGTTTGAGGGAGCAAGGTCATTGCCAATGGAGCTATTAAGGGAATGCCCAGGTGGATTTCCAAGCAGAGGAAAGATGCAGAGGAACAAGGAAGACAACCCCTTACTGCGCAACCACAGAATGGTCATCCTGCCATTGATCCAGGAACTTTGAATGCGAAGCAGCGACTGGCTTATGATATTGTAACATCCCATGCTCAAAGTGTTGAGACATGTGAACCAGTTTGTATGATTGTCTGTGGAACTGCTGGGACAGGTAAGACATACATAATAAATGCTTTGAAGCAAGTGCTTGGAGAGAAATGCTTAGTAACAGCAACTACAGGCATAGCAGCATTTAGTATAAATGGCCAGACGTTGCATTCTGCAGCACAACTTCCAATTCATGACCATAGAGAGCTTCAGGGTGAGTCGTTACAGCGTCTACAGTTAAAATTAGAAGGTAAGGCTTACCTTATTGTTGATGATTGGTCACAAGATGTTCTCTTGGCTAGACAATAGATTACGTGCTGGTACGGGGAATCAAAATAAGCCATTTGGTGGGATTTCAGTGATTCTCCTTGGTGACTTTGGTCAGTTGCCACCGGTCTGTGATCGAGCATTATATGTTTCTGGGAATGGGTCGATTATTAGTGATCATGGGCATAGTCTCTATTGTTTGTTTAACACTGTTGTTATTCTTGATGATATTATGCGACAGGCTGGCAGCAATCCTGAAGCGATAGCATTCAGAAGTTTGCTACTGAGGATGAGAGATGGGAAAGTTACGGAGGAAGATTGGCGTCTTCTCCTTCAACATTCACCCAATAATGTTGACATGGTTGAATTCAATACAGCAATTATATTGTACTTTGATAAGAAGAGTGTGGCTGAGTATAACTATGAAAAGCTGAAAAGTACTGGACAACCAGTAGCAAAGATTCAGGCAAAGCAATCTGGCCATGGTGCCTCGGCAGCAAAATCAGATGAAGCTGGAGGTTTAGATGCAGTCATGTTTCTTTCAAAGAATGCAGAGGTCATGCTAACATCAAACCTTTGGGCAGACGTTGGTCTATGTAATGGCTCATTTGGAGTGGTTGAGCAGTTTTGGTATGCAGAGGCTGCAGGACCTCCAAGTTTACCAATTGCAGTGTTGGTACATTTCCCTGGCTACACAGGACCAGCATTTATCAATTCTTGTGATAAATGCCTACCAGTGCCACCAAAGGTATTTGAATGGATGGTTGATGGTAAGTACTTGTCATGAGAGCAAATTCCTTTGAGATTAAGGTATGCAATGACCATCCACAAGTCGCAGGGACAGACTTTACCAAAAGTTGTCGTTGACCTGGGTAAAGACGAGAAAGTGGCTGGATGTACATTCGTAGCTACATCAAGGGTAAGATCTATTAATGATATTGTGTTTGAGCCAATGACATTTGATCGTTTGAGAGCAATTGGCAGGAACAAAAATATGCAAAAGAGAATCGAGGAAGAGCAGAGGCTTGTGTTGCTATCAGAGCAAACCCTACAAAAATATAGTCACGAGTAATATGTTTTGAAATATTATTGGCTAAAGTTGCCAATAGAGTCAGTGGAAACAGTATATTCCAGATGACGAGTGTGACAAGGTAAACTGGCCGGGTGCAGACATGTATAGTACATGTATATACTGCACGACATTGAATCCCCTAGCTACAGGTCACATTTTTACAAATGTGTTTGTGACGGATTGATTGTACACTGACTGAAACAGTACATACATGTACCAGTATTGTCAACTAATGCTGCTCCATTTTACATTTGTTACAGAATTAATGACTGGCTGTATTGAGATTCATTTATCTTGGTCCAACAATCACCATGTACAGTAAAAAAATTAAACAATTGTTTTAACTTGAAAAGTGATAGTTTATTTTCTTTAAAAAGACTGTAAGCTAATGCTACTAAGGCATATAAATTGTACACGTATTCCTTTTATTTTTTATTTGCAGGCATGATTACAATATTTGTTGCATTTTACTGTACTGATTGATGCATTATGGCAAAGTTCAATCTAGAAAATAATCAAAATAGTTCTATGACAGGTAGAGTATACTATACAGCAAAAAGGGAGCGGGTGTACAGTATGAGACATATTGTCATTTACGATTCAAAACAGAAGACCGTGAATACTAATTAGATAAGAAATGAAGGGAAAAACTAGGGAAATCTTTGTCCAAGGTGGATAAAATGGACAAAACTTTGTTGGAAAACCTCCTCAGTCATGAACTATAATCAGTTAGATCCCTCGAATGTCGGGCTTTATGCTATATAAAGCCCTCGGACACCGTGCGTCCTCGGGTCTTTATATAGCATAAAGCCTTCCTTCTCGAGATCTAATTACTCTTACATTATAATATAAGGACATATACCTAATTTGTACAGAATTAAATTACAATTATACTGTTTCTTTCAATTTCAGGAAAATACACATTAAACAGTAATAAATTGCATCCCTACCACAGATGTCATTGTCTAGCATTGATGGACAGTAATAACCCTGTAGATTTGTAAGTACGTGCAATGTAAATGAATAATTATTAAATTGTACATTGATTCATGCAGTATTCCCTGCTGATGATGGTCCATTTCAATTAAGTACAGAATTAATGGCTGTATTGAAATTCAGTTATCCTGATTATGTCCTGTACATTCACAGTGTCAAAAACAATTGTTTTACCTTGATAGCTAGTCAATTAGTATACTGTATTATTATTTAAACAAAAAAGGCTATAATTATTTGGTTTCTTTTTTTATTTGCAGCATTAGTAATTATAATTGTTTCTTCCATTTTGCATGATGGCAAAGTTCAATTCAGGAAACAACCCAAACATACAGTTATACAATGACAGGTGATATACAATAGCATATGCTTAAATGTTATTAAAGGGCTTTTTACTGGACTGTTAATGAATCAAATATACTTGGAAGACATTTGAATTTTGTATGGCATATTTAATTTCTAATAGGTTTTTTACATATATTGCAGGTTGAAACACACAACATACACTCTGGAAATTTTTACAATACACTGGTGAGAAAAAACCATACTGATAAAATATTCTACTTTAAAATTTTTTCTAATATACGATTTTTGTTTTCTCCAGGTTTTGATGTACTTGCAGATGTAATTATATCTTGCTAAAATGCTTAAATTTGTAAAGGTACTGTAACTGTATGTAACATTATTGTTATTAGCGATTATAGTAAAATAGTTGAAAAGTATACTATCTGCAATAAACATTACCTACAATGACAGAAGACTATTAGGGGAACAATGCATGTTGCACAAGGAATCACATTTACTTTTAATATATTACTTTAAAGACATATCGAGACTGCTAAATTAGCAGTACGTATGTCACACATACGAACTAGTATGCAACGTAGCCTTTGTTCTGCCATATGAGTTCTGGTAGCTCAATGGTTAGGGCATCTAACCGGAGATCATGAAGGTTGCGGGTTCGATTCCCGTCTGGGGCTCAGAAACATTTTCTGAGTTTGCGTTAAAAGTTTGATTTATCATATTAAATAACAATTTATCATATTAAATAACCAAGCTGCAAATCACTTTAATACATCTCATGGTATAACACTTGATACACTTCTATTCTCATCACAGGGATCAAGGGATGCCTGACTGCCAGTTCAGCTAATATAGATCAGAAAATGATATGCTTAATTAGCCTGTAGAGGAATGTACAGTTAAAGTAAGCATTTTAATTATTACATAATTTCATTCAGTACCATTGTAATACTGTAATTTATAAACACTTCCAGAATTTGCTTCAACAGGTATGAACAACGGTTTCAAACCAAGGTGGGTATAAAAGATACTGTAACAGAAAATGCATTAAATTCTCATTGCCAACATAGATTTTGAGCCATTGTTTCATGGGTGTTAAAGCAAAATCAGCAAGGGTCTATTATGGCACTTATACAAGATCGCATAAAGTGCTTTCATTAGACGTTGTTTGGGCGTAATGTTTTCTTTCAAAACCAAAGCTATAACCTGGAAATACTGTACAATTAAAGTATCAATTGGAAATATCTGTATAGTTTCTATTTTACTCAGATATATAGCAAACACTGAAATATCTTTGAAATTTTGTTTTCTTATATAGCAAATTTGTTTTCATTCAAACACTGATATGGATAACTATCACCTACGTTCTTCGATCACAAAATAACATCTCAATGCTGCTCAGAAATATTACCAAGGAACAAAAACATTCGAATTATTGAACTTTAATATCATAATTTAAATTTTGTCATATCACTGCATATTATTACTTATTTCTTTATTTTGCACATAAACATTTAATAAAATATATTATTATATATAAAGAAAAGTACAGTTGAATCTTGATGAATTGAACTCTCCAAAAAATAATCATTAGTCAGCTGTGTATGTGCAACACATCTTGAAAATAGAAACTGTGTCCATTCAATACTCCAATTCAACAGTGCTTTACTATACCATTCTTCAACATCATCCATCGTAAACGTTTTTCAAATAGAAATAATCTATTAGCATAAATTAATCCAGCAAAATAGTGAAGGAAATGGTGTTTTCGTTCGAATACTTCGCAAGATGTAATTTGGTATCACGTGATACACTTGCGTGTCACGCGAGCTCTCTTCAAAAATGGTTCACACGCAACAGAATTCTAACTGTTACTTCATGTAAGCTTTTTATACATGATTCTCATTCCTGCACAGAGCGCTAGGACGGGCGAGGGGTTTGCTGCGTACACGTATTTCTAGTGTAGATTTTGTCTTGGAATTTAAACAATATTTTAGATTGTTGGAGAACATACAGTCTTCCAAATGCTTGGTATATAATTGTACAAATATTCAGAAGTTTTGTTCAGTATTATTATAAGTATTTATTTAAACATGATAAAAAAGGTTACAGCGTGGCTGATGTGGTCGTGCATATATACATATAAATCTATCTTGTATAATAATCATTAACATTATCATTACAAGAACCAATTTGTTAACCTATTGTTAAATAATTATACTAAAAATATGTTACAACTGCAACTTTTTAATTGCTCGCTTAAAAATGTTAATGTTGTCAATGGCTCTTGTGTTATTGTCCAAAGAATTCCATAAAATAGCTGCTTGATAAGTAATAGACCTCTTTAAGTAGTCTGATCTAGGCTTGGGTAATACTAATGTCAGTTTTCTTCTTAAGTTGTAGTTACTGTTAAATTTAAAGAATGAGTATCAACCGTTATGCATTGCGCGCTTGGAGGCCATTTTAGGGCAACCCGAAAATGGCGACTTTCTTTAACAAAGTGGAAATGCGAAGTCATCCGTAAATATTCAAGTCATCGTCTATATGAATTATTAAATTTTTTGTTTTTTCTGCAAATTGAATAATTGAATATGTAATTATTGCCATACTAGCAACATCGTTGGACTGTATGCCGTTAAAATTTCCCCTGAACATGTGTGCATTACCTGGCGCGTCACCTCCAAAGCGCGGTAGGCCTAAAAGGAATGAAGGAATTAAACAAATTAAGCTACGAGATCACGTATATGACATGTGGATTACCAAAAGAGATCGACTTGGGTTTTCCACCATGACCCACAGTGAATTTGCTGAATATTTGTTAAATAATCACGAAGAACGAAATCATCAAAGCCAATCTCCTTCGAGCAGTGAATACGCCAGTGGTACATGTAAGTATAATGACACAGCTCATCTTGTATAGACAAAGGAATTGTAATCTGCCATGAATAATAAATAAGCATAATAAATGTTCGGTTTGTCTTATTTTAGTTTGGCAAATTCTGACCAGTTCTACACCGATACAAAAGAATGTGAAAAGTAAACCGTCAATAGATGTCGAATCGCTGTCGTCGATTAATTCCAACCAGTCTGAAGTTATAAATGTGTAAATATTGATTGCGATTTACAATGAAAGCATCTATTTAACTGCTGTTCATTTATTAATCACTGACATAATTTTATTATTTTATTCTAGAGATGACGTTCATGGTGCTTCAACTTCCACTCATGGCCTTGGTATTAGTACCCTGGGTAGCAGAATAGAGAGCATTTCTAGATCTATGAGCATCAACCCAGAATTTGGAATGTATCACGATAATCCATCGTCTGAAACAGATACTACAAGTTCAGTATCAGATTCTGATATAAGGTATGAAAGTGTGATATACAGTAATAGATGTTTTAGTTGTTATTTTTATTTTAAGAAATATAATGATACCGCATTACTTTGTATTATTATTATGTCTTTATAAAAAAATCCAAACGATGAAATTTTAAATTGTCATTCATATTCTATCAAATACCTATAGCTCCGATACTGGTGAAAGCATCACAGAAGATGAAATGACATTAAGTGCTACTGAAAGTGATATTCAAGATTATAATGACTCCACCAAAGGAGAAGAATATATGGATATCAGTTACCCTGAATATGGTGGCGTAATTTATATGGATCAGAAGCCTGAATCATTAGAAGAAAGAAATGACAGACTGAAAAGTAAACTAAAAACAGCATTTAGTGCAATATACGAATCTGGCAAAAAAGCTGTTTATTCGCTACACATTTCATCCAAGATCGTGTTGTTGTTGACGTTTCAATTATATTGGAACTATTTAAAAATTGTCAGCATCCCTCATGTAATGGAACCAGCAAAGTAAGGAACAGTACTGTTGAAGGTGGTGTTATGATAGTATCATGGAGTTGTTCTGAAGGTCACAGTGGATTATGGACTTCTTCTAAGGTTCTCTGTGAAAAGAATAGCCAGAAGATTTATGTTAACTCACTTTTGATGGCTGCAGGTGTGTTGATCTCTGGAAATAATTTTGATAAGCTGGAATTATTCAGTAAGTTTCTTCAATTGGGTTTCATTTCAAAGGCTACTTATAACCGGATGCAGACCCATTATGTCATCCCAGAAGTGAATGCATTATGGGAAGAAATGAAATCCAACATCTGGAGTTGTTTTGATGGCGAATCAATAATCTTGTGTGGAGATGGCAGGAATGACTCTCCTGGGCACTGTGCAAAATATTGCATGTATGCATTAATGGAACAGCATCTTCATGTGATCGTTGATCTTGAAGTTGTTGACAAACGGGAAACAAGCGGAATCTCAACAAATATGGAAGTTTTCGGATTGAAAAAACTACTCGAAAGGATAGCTGGACATCTAATAGTGTCAGAAATTGTTACTGATGCCTCATCAGCTGTGATTGCACTAGTTCGGAGAATGAAAGGTAATTATAAAATTATTCATGCACGTCTAAAAACACCACAGGTCTGTTGCAGCCTGTTTAATCGACAGGTATGTTACAGGTATGATATCATAACTATTACAGGCTGTTGATGCCAACAGACTGTTCACAACTAATGGTAACAGACTGTCAATGAGGTCAACAATATATTAACAATTTCCTTTTCCATAGTTGGTGAGGAAATACTATGCATTAATATACTGTAGTCTCTTCAGTAGGTGTGCATTACCTGTATTTGTAAGGTCGTTTTGTGAATTTTATTTTACTTATTTATTTTATTAGACAAATATCCTAGTGAATATTCTGGCCTATACCACGCTTTGGATGTTTGGCACAAATCTGTCAAACTGACAAAAAAGCTTGCTGAGGTACTGTACATGTATGAACAACTATTTTTCATTTTTGGAGGGACTTGATAGGGGGATATATCTGCTATAAAATAAAAACTTGGGCACAATGTTCAATTGTTTATTATATAGTTAATTATTTATTTATTTAGATGCTACTTCATGTAAGCTGCACAAATTAAGGTAGCATTGCTATTGACAGATTAAAATCATGTGATGTGATTTTGACAATTGCTGCTATTGAAGGTTGTGTTAACAACCTGTTCAAAAAGCACTCATAACTAATAGGGAGCTCTGGGTTTTGAACCAGAATGTACATTATTTTCTAGAAATTTGATTTTTCAGTTATTACTGTTATGTGATAATGGTTTACTGTATGGTAACAAACAACAATTACTTATGATTGTGCTCCATTTAATTGTTTACAGGCTGCTAAAGTCAAGGGGTGTGAAACAATAAGTCAATGGTCTGAAGCTATACAGAACCATTTCTGGTTTGTTTGCCAACATTGTGATTGTGATGAAGATCAACTTAAGGTGGGTTTTACTCTTGATTTAATATTACAATACTTTACCACAGTATGTTGGGAACTTTGTTAGGAAGTTCACAAGTACATTATTTGCAAGGTTGCGAATATCCAATTAAAATGAATTAATGCATAGATACGGTACCATAATCTCATTGTATAATTGCAACCTTTGCAATAACGTCCATGTACTTGCGAACTTCGAAATGTACTTCAGACCTTGTTTTATATGTCTTTGCCTTTAAAATTTGTCAGACAATGCTTTATTTTAGCTCTGAAAAGCCCCTTGGGACAAGTTAATAAATTTGTATGTATGTATGTATTTTATAAATGACTTTATTAAATAATTTATTTTATTAGTAACCAGCACATTGATGACTTTCAAAAACATGTAAACAATGAGTGGTGGAAAATAATGGTCTGAAAGCATTACATAATTTTGCTTTGATTTACTAATTTCAGGATGAATGGTTTGGTGTGTTACATGTAGCCGGAGAGCATGAATGGTCTGAGGGCGAGTGCAAACATGGTCCGTTGGTTGCCTTAGAAACCAACAAGACATGCTTGGATAAAAATTCCAAGGCATTTGAGGCAGTACGCAAGGTGGTGCTTGATCAACAGTTTCTGAGGAGCATGAAACATATTACATTTAGGTGCTGTGTACCTATATATTTTACAATATAATACCCTGAATGTTTTGTGAACTAGTACAAATCTATTACATTAGGTATTATGTGCCATTTTCACCCCAATAACATTTTTATTCATTGGTTACAGTACTGCTCAGAATTAACCTAACGAAAAACGCGTTCCGAACGCGTCCCTAACGCGTTCGGAACGCGTTCTATTCTCGTTCCGAACGCGTTAGGAACGAGGTTGGAACGCGTTCCGAACAATATACTTTCTGTTTTAATCTCGTCTAATGAACATATACCATAACCAGTCCAGCAATCAAATGATCAAGTTAAACCCATTTCATCATTCATCATTATTTACCCTGAGATTGCTCATCTCTTGGGCTGCTTGGTCATGCGGCTACCGAACCGCTGATCCATAGCTTTACTAAGTTCCGCCTTACTTTGCATCATTCGACGCACTTGTGTTTCATCGATGCCACCAAGTAGATTGCTGCAGCGTGTCCATACTGAAGTTATGCGATGTTCTGGGATCATGAAAAGAAGTTGCTTTTGCCATGAAGAGTTTTCCATGCGAGTGACGTGAGCATTATAGTTGATGATTTGGCAACTGATAAAGTCCTCGAGTGGTAGGGTGTTGGTGATTTCATACAACTGTTCGTTGGAGATTTCAAATGCAAACTCGCTGTGCCCATCAAGATTTTGGCCAAAGCGCTTCAAACCTTTTCTGACCATTTTGCGCAGGAAACTTCTGTAAACCACCTCAAGACGTCGGATTTGCTCTTGTGTTGGCATCCAAGCTTGGACACTGTATAAAAGTTTTGATCGTACGAGAGCTTCCAGCACTGCAATTCTGGCACTGAGCTTGATTCGTCTGTTGGTCAATGTTCCACGGTTTTGGGTGAAGGCTGTCCAGGCTGCTGAAATTTGACAGTCAAGGAAGTGGCTTTTGACATCACTGCTTAGGTTGAAGCCAAGATACCGGAATTTTTGGACTTGCTCAATTGGTACACTGCCGATTTTCAAAATTTCCGCAACTGAATCTGATTCGCGGGCCTGAAAGGTCATGGATTTGGTCTTGTCGGTTGCAATTATGAGACCAAATTGCGTAAAAATACGATGAACAATCGGTATAATTTTGTTCAAGCGAGACCGATAACTGTCCAAAAACACCAAATCATCGGCATATAAAAGTTTCCAAATTTTTGTCTTTGCATGTGCAGGGCCACTTGCACGAAGGCCACGGGGATTCGACTCAGAAAAAATGTTATATTCAAAATCCACTCCGCAAACACCAAGCTCCTCAACAACTTCCTTCTCCACCACTGCCAAAACATAATCAAAAAAGATGTTGAAACACATCGGCGACTCCTCCGCTCCCTGCCTCACTCCAGAGCCAATATCAAATTCAACATCACCGAATTTGATCACACCAACAGTATTGGTGTAATAGGCCTTGAGAACATCCACTGCTCTACCTGTCCCAAGCTGAATCTCCAAGATTCTGAAAAGCTGCCTTCGATCAAGCAAATCAAAGGCCCCACGTAAGTCCAGAAACAGTGCATGTACAGGTACTTTTTTTTTCGACAGTAGATTTCGGATGCAGTAAATCGCGTCAATTGTCCCTGAGTTAGATCTGAAACCAAACTGGTCCCTAGATAGAAGAGCTTCGTACCGACTTCGAGCTCTGTTGACGATGATTTTAGTGAGCATTCTGGAGAGCGTTGCAGTCATTGAGATTGGACGGAAGTTTTTGGCGATGGAGGTTGGTCCCTTTTTGTGAAGAGTAGTTAGAATAGCTTTGCAGCAGGAGATTGGAACTGTTGGTAGGTTCCAAATGATGATAGAGAGTTGGAGAAGGAGTTGGACGAAGGATGAACTCTTGGTGGCGTACTTGATTTGTTCATTGCAAATTCCATCCGTCCCTTTGGCTTTTCCATTCTTGAATTGTGCCATGGCTGTTTCGATCTCCTCGATTCGGGGTGGCGAATTGTCGAGTTCTGGCAGGGGCGCAGATCTCGGTGGAATGAAAGGGTCTTCGTGGTTGAGTTCAGGTGGCATCGGCAGGGATCGATCACCAAAATGTGCTGAAAAGTGAGTGACAAAGTCGGTTTCAGAGCAAGTGATTTGAGGTCGTTTTGGTTTTAAGGGGCCTTCAAGATCTTTGGATAACCTGAAAAACTCTTCGGTTTTTCTTAGCTCATAGTTATTATTGATTTTACTTGCCCTTTCAGTACTGTACTTGTCAATCAATTTACATTTCTCCCGGTTCAGCTCTTTTTGGAGTTGTTTCCTCTGAGCTTTCGTTTTGCTCCTGTAAACACGTGTGCGTAGATTGAGATATTCATCTGTGATCCAGGGATTTTTCAACTTTGCTTTTGATTTCATAGGCACGGTCTTTTCTGTAGCAGTTAACGTAGCCAACTGAATTTCCATGCAGATTTGATCTGCTGTCATGCCCTCCGCTGAAAAATCTACCAGCTCATTTTCTAACGCATCCACGTATAAATGGCGAGTTTCAAGGTCATCTCGCAAGGCGGTAAAATCCCGCATATGCTCTTTCGCTGGCTTTTTCTGATGCTTTGTTACAATTTTGCGCTGGAATTTGGTAGGTAAGGCTGCGTCGAGAACGACCATACGATGGTCGGTTTTAATCCGGGGATCATAGCTGCGGCAGTTAGTGGCGTAGCTGTGAACATAACTGTCTGTCAGGATGTAGTCCAAGCGTCTCCGGTACTTGGTGATGTTGTTGGATCTGAACGTCCACTGATGACATGCCCGCCTAGTTTCAAAGAAAGTGTTTTCCAGAAAAAGTTTGTGAGCACTGGCAAGGGCCAGGAGCTCATGTCCATTGAAACTTGTACTTTCAGCACGTTCAAAACAGGAACTTGACATTGCTGGACCAATGTATAGAGATGGTTGTCGAAGAATTGTCGCATTTAGGTCACCGCCGACAATGGTTTTGTATCCGGATGTGGTATTGGTGATGGCACTGGAGAAACTATGCCAGAAAGAAAGTTTTGTTGCTTCACTGTAGGTTTCATCTGGGGCATACGCCGAAGTCAGGGCAATTTTTTGACCAGATAAAATGATTTCGAGCTGCAGAATTCGACCCGGTGCGATCTTATTCACCTTCTGCACAATGCATTTGGGCGACAACAAAATTCCCACTCCACCTCTAGCTCCCTTGCAGAATCCCACTCCTATGAAACGCCAGCCACTGAAGGCTTTGTGCTGAATTGCTACGTCTTCAAAACCATTTCGTCTCGTTTCTTGGAGAAGAACAAATTCTTGGCTAAAATTCCGTGCATTCGATGCCACATCGACCAATTTAAAATCGTCTCGCATCGACTGAATATTCAGCGTCGCCCCTCTGATCTTCGTGAATCGCTTCTTCAACTTCAAATCACCAGATTTATAACTTTTTGGAGCATCATCCATAACAGGTACAGTCGTATCAGGCAAACAGGCTAAAATTTGCTGTTTTAATGTAGTCTTTTGTGTTTGAATTGGCGTGTGCTTGGTAGGCACAGGAAGAGACTTAACTTCACTTGATGTCATTTTGCCAAATGATCTTTTTGGCTCAGTAAATTCTTTATTTTTTGATTGATCATGACGTTGATATCTAAGTGTATTGTCTGTAGATACGCCTTGTTGCACACTGGTGGGGAAATTTTGAATATTTAAGTTAACCTTGGTTTTCGAAATTGACGAAATTCTAGCCCGATTAGTTACAACAGGAATTGGATATGACTTCGTTTGGTTCTTGGCTTTACCACCTCTACAGCCTCTTGGGCGAACCAGGAGATTGAGGGCTCGCAGCTTGGACCAAGTACCAGGACTAACAGGAAGTAGAGATTCACCTTTACCGTGATCGAATTTGAAAGGCTTCCACCAATATCGAAGAGAAGTAAGGTCTTTTCTCGAATAACACAGCATATTACAGAAGATAACAACAACAGAATGACAAACTGTATATATAGGCGAAGAACTGTAGCCATAAAGATGAAATACAGAATTGTATAACAGTAAAACTAGGAATTCATCACGAGCTAATTTGAACGCAGCCACTCAGGCGCGATATGCATGAGCAATTTAGCAGTTTGGTAAAGTCGGAAATTAACAAACTTTTCCGATTAACCTTTTAACCGAAGTCACAATGGTGTTCTGAACGCGTTCGGAACTCGTTCAGAACACGTTCCGAACGCGAACGCAGTGTTAGGTTATTTCTGAGCAGTACTGTATCTATTTACTTTGAATATAGGCACACAAGCAAATTGGAAAATTTTAACTCCATGTTACTAAAATATGTACCTAAGAGAGTTGGATTCCAGTAAGTGTTTAAAAATACTAAATTATGGATTTTGTTACAATACATGTACACCATTTATTGGTATTTATACATACCCTGTAGAACATTTATATATTTAACATAAATATGGTAAATTTTATAATTGAATAATTTGTTTTTCTTTACAGGAATGATGCATTTTTTGGTAGGACATGTCTTGCAGCTATCGACCATAATGCACATGCATTTAGGAAACCAGCTGTTAACCTGGATGGTAGCCCAAAATTTAACAAGGTTTACAGCAAGAGGTCGAAAAACTGGAGAGTTCAACCTGTTAAGGAGCCGAAGACATGAGTTTTGGTCATTCCTTGGTACCAGGATATTACAGAAGAGGCTTGACGACAAAGAAAGTATACTAAGAAAAGTTACCATTTCACAAGATCACCCAAAGAACATATCACCATGCATTGCTATTCAGCCCAGTACCAGTGAGCTTGTTCAGCAGTCATTGTCTAGATTTGTTGCTCATTAATCCAATGTTCCTTCAACCAGAAGTGGTTCAGAACAGTAAATTTATAATCATTGTACATCCATATTATTACATTCAATTACATATTCAAATATCTTCCAGGAGCAACTTCTAAGACAATGTTATTCAAGATAAATATGTTTGGTCTTAAAATGTATATATTCCAACACTTAAAATCTTCCTTCACCATAAATCTTTAGAATATATATATATATATATACATATATATACATATATATACATA
>JAYKKM010000397.1:90000-122500 GCA_035772405.1 Chrysogorgia sp. JL179-B06 | reverse complement strand
TTTTTATGCAGGTGATGCTTTATCGAATGATTATTTAACGAGATTTCATTGAGCCTTTTGTTGATTGCTAATGGAATGTTCTTTATGATGGATGGCAGGTGGTTGCTTTCATGGTGCACATAAAGTGGTGTGTTATTGGGCTTTGAATACGGTTCGTACGTGCCTTTATTCAGGTCTAGGGTAACATCGAGGAAATTTACGATTTTTTTATTGGCTTCTATTGTTATTTTTAGGCCGTTGTCTGCAAACACTTTGCAGATATGCTTCTTGATTATTTCGATCTGCCATGGTGTTGCACCTAGGCCATCAGCTCTGTACAGACCGACTTTTTTAATGTTTTCGGGTAATTCACAAGTTTCTGCACCATCGAAGAATCCCATTATTACGTCAAAATTTGGCGAATCCTTTTTAGCCCATGCGTTGTCGTCGTTGAACAGTAGCGATTGCTTGGCATGCAAGATTATTTCTTCATCCTCCGCGGTGATATCGGCGTAGGTAGCTGCAAACTTTAGTGCGTCATTCAGGAGCTCGCATGAAATGGACGGTAGAAATTTACAATATCGGGTAAATACGTACCTAAAATGAACAGGTTTTGTGATTGGCTATATGGAACAAAAGTGATAGGGTTAGGACATTGGTTTCTTTGTGGTTGATTCTATTGTTTTATTGTTTGAATCAACCAATCACAAAACTTGATAGTATAGGTAGGTGATGACCCACAATATCAAAGGCAATGAATGAGCATTGTTCTTTGGTTGGAATGCTGTTAAACCAATCGAGTGTTGCCTTTGTATTTTTCCATTGCTGGATGGCGGTCGTATTGATGATGGACTTGTTTATCTTGTGAAGGATTCGCTTGCTTATTTTGCCTATTTCTGTCTTAGTTGGATTTATTAGGCAGCATCTAGGGTTATTCTGGAAGTTGTCCTTATGATCTTTAAGGGATATGAAGGAGTTTTTATGAGCCAGCAATTCGACTCTTTCGGCTAATAGGAGCTTGTGGATGGTTTTGGCTTGGATGTTAATATGGTTTTCTGTGTTTACAGGGGCTTTCTTGTACTCTTTCTCTATATTTTTCTACTACTACTACTAAGGCGGCCTCAGCCGGGCATGAGCATGGCGTCCCCACACTTTCCGATCCTTCATCAAGCTTCCGAGCTCACCGGTCGTCTCCATCCCGGCATCTTTCTTCAGGACATCCACATAGTTCAGCTTTGGTCGCCCTCTTCCTCTTCTCCCATGAGTCGGTTCCCATAACATTGTGTAATGGGAAGGCAGTTCCGGGTGTCTGTGGCAATGTCCGGCTAGCTGCATCCTATGTACTGCAATCTTGTCACCAACCTGTGGGAGCTTACCATAAAGGACGACGTTAGTTACATGATCCCACCAGGATACGTTGAGCACTACCCACAACATGTGGGTATAGCACCCATTTATTGACTTCTGTAGCGTAGGTGTCAAAGTCCAGGATTCACAGCCATAGAGAAGGACGGACTCGACGGTGGCTATGAAGAATGAAATCTTCACATCGCCAGACATATCCGAACCCCAGATTGTCTTCATATCATTGAGCGCCCTCCATGCCTTCGCCTTTCTTACTTTGATGTCCTTTTCAGTCTACTCCACCCACGATCCTAGGTACTTGAAATCCTCGACCTCTTCTAGTTCTCTCCCATCCATCGTCTTCAGAAGTCACAATGAGCTTGCTGGACCATAGGTACTCTGGGGTTAAACATCTATCTGGGGTAAGACATTCATTACGCACACCTGGCACATTTACAGATGCCTCAAATCTGCCCCCTCCCTTGTTGACAACCCTTGTGTTAATGTGTTGTAACCGTTCTCAATATCTATTCACAATATAATAGTTCATGAACATGTATAATATTAAACAGATGTAACTTGAACAGTTCCATAAAAATGCAGTTGAACATAAAGATAAAACAGTTGTATAACATAGTTCTCTGTACAAGGCTTACATAAAAATGCAGTTCAATATGAACACAAAACAGTTGACGTATACAGGTAATACCAATTGACAAATTAAGTTAATCAGAATTTGTTTCTGATGTGGACACGGATGTTCATTCTTCTGCATGCTCAATATCTGTTATCTTGTTATCTACATATGTGATATTGAATGATTTGCCATATTCAACAATAAAGAAGACCATGTCTAATGTCTTCTTCTGATGTGGTATATTTCGAGGTATATTTAAGATGGATGTTGCTTCCCAGATACTGATCAGCGTGAACACAATGGCTCTTGTGAGAAACAATGAACTCACACCAATATACATAATACACCTAAATAGAAAGTAAACCGTATTCACAAACATGATAGTTTATCTGGAAAGAAATTGCAGATGACATCTTGTAAATTTCTACCTCACTCAGCCAACGGCAATTGCAGATTTAAGCGGCCCTTTTAAATGACAAAAGTACACAGAACTATCTTAGTCGTCTTACCTCGACAACAGAATATCTCCTCACTGAAATGAATTGAAATTTGCGACAGCAACAAAGGCCAGAAGAGATCGTTCGAAAACTTCGTTCACATTGCTTTGCAAGTTCAGAAAATACCATGTTCGTGGTGGCGTTGATAAGTTCCGAACAGTAATTCCGTACAACTTCCGTGAATACGAATAACGTCTGGAGTATGGATAGCAACTTGAACTTACGTCACAAAACGTCATAAAACTGAACATCCGACCGACGAAATTTTTACAGATCGAGATCTCGTTGACTATACATAGCTCGGTAAAGAGGTCTGGGCACGAGCCAAGTCAAGATTAGTGTGCTTCATGACGTATTCATTTTATATGATAAATTAACATATTAGAACACACAATATAACGTAAACTGTAGAAAAGTAACATACATGAAAGTCGTCACATGTCATAAACTTTCAGACACTAATGTTGTACTCACTTTATGATGTACTCTACACTTCATGACAAACTTCAATTTTACGACAATTATCATCCTTTGCGCGATTTCGATCCCAATTGCCCAGAAGCGAAACATTTGCAGGAAACTAGAATCAAGTATTTACTTCGTTCTGAAATGTCGAACAAAAGGACCAGGGGTTTAAATAACAGAGCAAATCTTATTTCGTTTATCGATGCAGTACGGCAATTACTTTCTCAGGTTGAGATGTGCTTAGAAGCAGGAGACAGTGCTAGACCGGTTTCAAACGCTTTAACGTCGTCTGGATGAAACATGCGATTCACTGTCCGTTATTATGTCCATTGACATACTCCTCCAGTCTATCTTAAGCATTTTTAATCGCATTTATATTTGTCATATTATTATTTATTTGTATTATTTATTGTGATCTTATTTATACACTTCCAGGATTAGTTGTAAAACTATTTGGATTTTAATAAACTTAAGACGAAGAATATAGTAGAAAGTTCGAGAGAATCATATGAACCAGGGATCGCAGCATTTAATAACGACTTACGAACAGTAACTAGCAACCTAAGAATGCTAAGATGTCACTTTGAAGCAGCTGCTGAAGAGCAAGAAGAATAGTGTGCACAAGAACGCCCGATATACAACATCGAGAGACATTCTGCATCAGTATCTCCGAGAGCTTCACTTCCCATGGACGAAGATAGCTAGTGTGTTGCAAGTGTCAACCAAGACCCGTTTAAGGAGAATACAGGAGCTTGGAGCAATGAACCAAACTGGTCCGTCATTTCTGATGAAGATTTGCAAGGCATAGACACAGCTCAAGGTTTCTTTTAGGAGATGAAGGGGATCATTTGCCACTTTGAAAACTATCTTCCCCCCATTGTAAAATATTTGTACACCCTTGTAAATTTGGCTCCACTGCCAGGGCGCTCGATCCATCTCCCCCAAATTTTCATTATGGGGTGTTTCTGAAAGAAACCCTAGTTTAACTGGTGCTAACTTACAGTACATGTACAGTAGAACTGAGCACAACACAATAAAATCAACCAGGGTCTCAAAGACCATACAGGTACAATGGAATTCAAAAGAAATACAGAACATTAGTGTAGTATAATGCACTATTATTATACAGACTAACTCACCGCTGGCAAAGTGGTTAAATCACATTATTATAGAATGTCAATTATGTCACTGCACGTTTCATCATATTTCTTCAACTACAAACAATGTTACAATTAGATTATTAGCTTGTAATGTCTATGATGCAATAGTTAATGAGAGCGAAGCTCACGTTATTATCCCTCAAGAGTTATTGAGTCTTATTGCTGGAATGCTGAAAATACATGGTTTTAAATACAGTGCTAGACAATGTATTGAAACTCCTACAATGGTATAAACAACTTTATTTGTGGCACTTATAAGCAAATCTGGGTACATAATAACAGAGGGAATTTATAAGGAAAATTACCAGGCACAAAACTACATTTTAGGCACAAAATTACATTTCTTGTTACACAAAAATCCAAATTGCACATACATATATAATTATAAATAAGAAATACATACCTTACTAATAGCATGACAGTAAGCAGGATTTGCACAATCATCCACTGTTAGATGCTCGATGACAACATCAACACTACCAGTGGCAATATACCAATAGACAGCTTTTGATAAGATAGGAAAACCAGGTCAGTAGATAACCCTCCCCCCCATATAAGGACCAAAGGGATGCCGCCTCATTAGTATTCCAATAGAACAATGGGCAGAACAAAGAGCGTTACGCACAAAAAGTAATTGGCATTGTTAGTGTGACGAACGCATAGCATGCCACTTTATTAAATATTCCGTGTGAGGGACGGAAGTAATTACCTCAAAGCCTCTTTCACCTTTACGATCCCTGACCCTAGTCTCTTTGGGACCCCCATGGCTCTCTCTGTGACGTAATTAGCGTTAAGAACACCTGGTAGACCTATGTATGAATATACATCGTGACAACGGCGTCATAAAATAGCCGAGTCATCCAGTTTAACCAAGACGGTTTAACTTGATATTTTTTCCAAGGTTGTTAAGGTTAAGTTTGGTTGTTAACGTTGTTAAGGTTAAGATTTGCATAAGCCTACATGAACCCTAACCATTTTGACCGAATTATCGCTAATTATCTCGCGTTAGTGTACCGGATTCCAGTGGGGGAAGAAACCCTTTGGGAAAACATCGACATAGAAAAATAATAAATCGTTACTTAGTTTTGGCGGTAAAGTATTCTGAAGAAACCATTTGCAAAATGATCAAGAATTACAAAATAAGGTTTCCTGGCAGAAAAAAGAGTTTTAAATTAGTTGAACGGCTTTACTTCATAGAGAACGACGGAGTGAGGAGTTAGAACAAGGATATCAAGGGACTAACTAAACTGCAGCTTGAATAAATTTGTCCACCTGATCTTAGATAAAAGCGTGGGAGCCATTAAGCGTAATTAAATGATTACATGTTTGATAGCATAAGCGTTCAAATCGGCAGAAATAACTTAGAATCCTGTACACTAAAGCGAGATAAGCCACTATACGGCGAAAATTATTAGTGTTCATCTCTTTGTAGATGCGGTGAAAACACAGGTTCAATCGAACTCTGAACCCACAGGTTCAGTCGAACGCTTAGGAAATCCCACAATTCCCGATGAGAGTCAAGGAGTCGCAATTGAAATCGTTTGGATGGGACTAATTAAATTTAGGCTTATGAGGGGGAAGAGGAACTTCCATTCGCAAAACAGAGAGCGCCGCCTAAGTGTACGATGGGGGTCGTAAAGGTGAAAGAGGCTTAGACAATTACTTCCGTCCCTCACACAGAATATTTAATAAAGAGGCATGCTATGCGTTCACAACGCGTTCGTAACACTAACAATACTAATTACTTTCTGTTAGGTATGTAAACTTTCTGTAAACGTTGAAAAATATGTATGTATGTTTATTTATTTATTTATTAACTTTACAACCAAGCAAGAAAGCAAAATAATTAATACAACGGTTAAAAATAAAAAAATAGACAAAAACAGAGCAGTCTTGAACATGGTTGAAGGTATAGTCAACAGGACATGTGTCCCATGTGAAGACCAACCTGACAAAAAATTACAGAATAGACAAATTAAAGACAAGGACTAATACACTAATAACATATGATAGGACAGATTAAGAACAGCAGCTTAAGTTATATGAACGGCACTTAGAGCAGTACGTTTTCCAAGTGCGCATTCTGTTTACATCGAAAGAAGAGTCTAATTGAGAAGAGTAGTATATATAAAGTTGGTGTTTAAAAGAGAAAACAGACGTACTATTACGGATGATCGGAGATAGATTGTTCCAGAGAAAGACAATTCGATTAAAAAAAGAGTTCCTAAAAAGAGAGGTCCTGCAAGGATTGACTTGAAGCAAATTGTCCTTGCTAGAACGGGTGCGAGACGAGAGGTGAGAAGAAAAGGTAACAAAAGACGAGATGTCTAGATCGTAAAGGCCTTCTTTACATTTGAAAAAAAAGATGAGATCCTTTATTTCAAGCCAGTACGATATAGGTAGTAATTTCAGCTTTTTAAGACGCTCAGGATAAGACAAATCGTAGTCTTGTAGTATAAATTTGGTAGCTCGTCTTTGAACTCCCTCCAGGAACGCAAGATCACGTGACGAACCTTGAGGTGCCCAGATCTCACTAGCGTGAGACAAGTGAGATCGAACGAGAGCAAGATAGAGTAGCCGACGGCAGCGAGTATCAATTAATTTAGTGCAGTTCCTGCGAAGAAAGCCAAGCAAGCGGTTGGCTTTGGCAGTACAACTGGCAATATGAGGGGACCATTTAAGGTCATTGCTGACAACCACACCCAAGTCGACTTGACTAGAAACACTCTTGATTGGTTCATTGTTGAGGTAATAGGAATGAGTTGGAGGGTTTCGTTTGCGAGATACTCTGAGCAGGAGCGTCTTTGATGCATTAAATTTCAGTTGCCAGGATAGCGACCAGTTGCGCATAGAGTCGAGATCAACCTGGAGCAGATCTCGTTATGCTGATGACTGAATTGCACGGTAACATTTACTATCATCAGCAAATAGTGCAACAGTACTGTTCCTGGTTACCTTTGGAAGATCATTTACATACAAAGTGAAAAGAAGAGGACCTATGACACTACCTTGTGGCATATCAGTTTGTAACTGATATAAAATTTTTAACTCTATATTTGTGTCGCGTATTAAGGTTTTATATATCTCCAGGCGAAATATGCAAATATCGGCCGTAGGATAAGTTGGC
Organism: Chrysogorgia sp. JL179-B06; assembly: GCA_035772405.1. Lineage (NCBI taxonomy): Eukaryota > Metazoa > Cnidaria > Anthozoa > Scleralcyonacea > Chrysogorgiidae > Chrysogorgia > Chrysogorgia sp. JL179-B06. Next base: position 115,291 of record JAYKKM010000397.1, on the reverse strand, counting down.
CTAGCAACGCTTTGAAAGCAATGCCTTAAAACCGTTTTAGTTTATATTTTCTCTATGTCCACACCTATTAAAACCTTAACAGTTGTTCACACTGCTTCCCGTAATCGCTTAATTGATAAACGATATGAAGGAGCCCACAAATAATACCACTGTATGTACTGAACGTTTGTGAGATACTAGTACGAAACGCAATGATTTTACGATAATACGATATGCTAATGCTTCTGGTTCTGTCAACGGTAACGCAGGTAATAATCATAATCCTTTTGAATATTATTTATCAACAGTTATTCAGTTTTAACTTAATTATTGATTGATACAAGAATTGTTAATGTGTATTCTGCAAGAAACTAAAAAACATAACACTTCATATTCACTAAACTACAAAGAAGTTAAAGCACTGTCGCTCTGACACATTCACATTACTATTTACTTTTAATTAGTACAATGTGATTCTTAAAACTTTTAAACAATTGTTGGGAAAGTTTGTAAAATAATTGTGCTAATCAGTAATCATACGTTCTTTACTTCTACTACACTTAGACTACACTTATTACACTTCTGCAGCATGCAGTAGTCCTTAACGTAATCTGTAAATTAGCGTGATCAAAGATGAAGCTTCCTGATGAAACTACAGTATTTTACTTTCAATGACCTCAAAGGTAAAAACTCCAAAATGCAAAGCATCATGGGAAGATCCTGAAATCCTTTAGAAAATAATTTTTGTTTCATTTCCTTTTTAATAAACATTTTTCATTCTTTTACCGTTGAAATTTCTTGCTTTCAGTACGTACTTTATCAACCCATTGCAACGGTGTTAAGTTTTTGGTAAGGTGCTTTAAATTGGAACTTTCCATTTTCTTCATAACATCTGCCTTCCTGATCGGTTTTTGGGTCTGAATAAGTTCTGCGAAGATGTTTTCAAAGGCTTCGGTTTGTCCATCATCAAGCAATTTTCCAGTTCTATTTGACATTGATGTCTTTGTTGCAGAAAATAAACTCGGTGTGTATTCGGACACACAACTTGCAGCCTCAGTGTTCTGCTTACTGTTGGCCTTTGTGGAACTAGGTTCACTGATTTCATTTACTGTAAATGCCAAAACGCGCCAGTCGATCCACTGACGTCTCAGCACCATTGCACCTGGAACACTATTGATAACATTGTATATATATCTGATCTTGTCGCGGATTTTCGTGGGCTCAAATTTCTCGAGGACAGGATGATCCTTGCTGAGCTCTTGTACTCGTTGAAGCGTGATGTTTTGTTTTTCAATTTCATCTGCAAAAACACTGTTTATGATCTTTTCTTGTTCAGCAGTCCATCTGTGTTGAGAAGCTGGTGTCTGTGTTTCATCGATTTTGGCTCTCTTTGAGTGCATGATGCGTCTAACGCTGCGTGCGGCGATGGCTGCTTGCTTCGACTTCTTTTGGAGCAGATAAAATCTATCTGCCATCTCTTTGTGGTGATCCATCAAACTAGCCAAGTTCCCTCTTTCTTGCTCGTCATGCTCCTGGACTGCCGAAACTGCTGCCTTACGAAATGCAGTAGCGCCACCGCTAGATGATGCTTTCCCAAAAACGTTGCCCCAACAAGAGCCCATCTGCTTGCCAATGTGGGATGAGATCATTGGGTGGAGGTTGCAAGAAAGAAAAACAGGGGCATTGTTTCCTTTGTCAACATCACCAAGTTTGTTTCTAAATTCTGTGATGAATACACGAAGCCATGTATATATTGCAGATGACATCACAATGTGAGCTGGTCCATGAGTTGTGAATGTTTTATGTTTTTTTACTTTCACCACATGGTCATCTGCATCTTTGTGTGCATTTGTAAATTCTTCTAAGGTCATGTTTGCAAGCGAACCAGATCTACTGCCGTTGTTAATACAAATAAGAGTAAGCAGGTAGTCTCTTACACTTGTATACTCTTGATGTGTTGGACCATTCTCTTTCCCTCCATCCTGTCTCTCTCCAATTATTCGTACAGCGTCCCGAGCAACCTGTCATCTATCAAATTTTTGAACATGTTCAGGCGTTATAAGGTTTGATAAATCCTTCATCCAAAACCTGTTTTTGACCAGATTATGGTAAGATTTGTTCCATTGCTTCATTTTATCAGACAGAAGGCCAAGTTGTTCCTGCGAAATACTGAGCTTCTCGTCAAACTGTTCACATTTTAAGAACAAAAAAAAAAAGTTAGGGATCCGAGGTATGACTTAACAGTTCCCGGTTGTTTTTTCTTTTCAAATGGTGTCAACCAGGAGTCCCTTAAAACCTTCGGGTCAGCCACGTTCGGACACTCTGGATTGATAACTTCCACAACCAGTTGAACTTGTCTTGAACATTGGCACGAACACTTCTCATTTTTCCGACCACCATCAGGACCCTGCAACCACTCAGTAAACTTCTCAAAAAGTTCATTGTTAGTTACATGCAGTTGTGGTACAGATGGCTGGTCATCTGGAGTGTCGTCAGACTCAATGTAAAAATCCGAAGACACTCCTTCACTATCTGATCCACTTTCACTGCGTCCAGAATTTTCTTTATCCACACCTGTCTTTATTGGGAACGATGATGGCCCATCTTCCATTGACAACTCTTCTTGATACATTTCTTCCCCTGGAATTTCATCTTGATCATCACTCTCACTGTTTTCAGTAGATGTATCAGAATCCTTTTTGAAGATGGATGAGTGCTTCCTTTCCTTTTGCTTCCAGTAGATGTATCAGACTTCTTTTTGAATATGGATGGATGAGACTGGGTGCTTCCTTTCTGTTCATCAGGTTGACCAGATGTGTTTGAGAACATGTAGGTACCATCATGTAAACTTTCCTCATTGCTGCTGGGGTACACATCCTTTGATGTCAAACTTCGTTTCTGGCTTTTCTTGGGCTTTCGTTTAATTTCTTTCCATACACTTTCATCTAAGCTTTCTGATGATAACCTTGAATTATCGGACATCGAAGACTCGGATGAAATGGTACTCACATCATTTGATGGAATAAAAGATATAATTTTTTTATATCTTTCAGTTCCAGGTTTCAATTTGTGGACATCATAGAGATGGTTGTATATTCTCTTTACCACAGAATTACATTGTGGAAATGGGCATTGAATGCTTTTGACAAAACGCTTAATCTTTGATGGTTACTCGTTGTTTTCGTAAAGCAAATCTGTTCAACACTGTACTGGCATCCTTCTTACACCAGCCATGAGAATCTACCATATGACGAGGAAGGTGTATAACTGACGATTCGCAGGAAGGAAACGGGCACTTATGTTTAGCTCTTGGTTTAGCCTTTGGCTTTTTTGACACTCATTTGTGGCACTTCACCACTTTTTTGTGACATTTTACTCCCATCTCCTCCATGTCATCCACTTCGCCTAATAAACGGTGTAGAGAAATTGCATGTAAGTTACAGTACAGTACATGACAGCTAGAGAAGCATTATTAATTAATATTTCACTTTAATGTTACAACTAAATAACAATCTACTGTCATGCACTTTAAAATAATACTATTGTACATTGTTAACATATACATATATTTAACAACATACAACCACAACAAACTGTTTTATACTATTATAATATTTTTATAGACTAACAATATTTTTGGCCACAAAATAAACAGTTTACAGTTACACAAAATATAACGTAATATCATGCAGTTTAAAAATGTTCATGTAATAATTCATAAAAATTGTGAAAAAGGCTGCCCTAATTACTGTCTGTTTATGTTATGTGGATGAGTCACAAAGTATGGCTTGCATCACATATTGAAATGAAATGTTGCCTGTCATATTGGCAGACCGCTATTTCGAGCTCTGCATTTACAGTTTCTATGCCAAAAGCTAGGTACCTGCTTTGAAGATGTAATCCTAGATATTTGGTCGATTTGCAAGCATGCTAAACTCTAATTCATCAGCCTTATAAATCTTGAAATTATAAACAATATATCCAGGTATTATACATCTAGTAATTGAATGGCATGAATTTAGATGTATGTATACACTATGTCTGTACCGGTATCAGGCGATTTCGCCCCATTACAAGTTCGCCCCCTACAAGTTCGCCCCCAATCTTATACCAGTTCGCCCCCAATCTTATACCAGTTCGCCCCCAATCTTATACCAGTTCGCCCCCACGTAGTTACCAGTTCGCCTCCATGTTATACCAGTTCGATGATATCAATAAACACGTAATATGGCTAAACCTCTGCGGTAAAAGTCGCGTGATTTCGAAAGAATATTTCCTTTTTTTCATGATCAATTTGAAATAAAAGTTATTTCTTGGGTAAGAAACTTGTAAATTTATACTAAAACAATTAGACGCGGGCTTGTTGTCTAATTGTTAAATATATTTTAGAATTGCATGTCTAAGGATTTATGGAAAAATTTCGGGTGTTTGAACATATTCCATGTTTACAAAGGCTCTGTTTATGGTTAGCAGCGATCTTGTGAGACTATATATATGAAGTCAGCCATAGCGCCATTGAAAGTGGTCGCGGCGAATTAATTCGTCGCGGCATTCGGCGAATAATTATTATTAGCATTCGCTTTAAAAACTGACGAACGAATTTAACATAAAACCTTTTAAAACTAAACCCGGACTACTCTGCTAGACAAAGGTTCCCTCCCTCCCTTCTTCCTAGCTCCCTGTAGCCGGGACCAGTTGCGAAAAGGCAACATCAACTAGGCGTTCCGTTTCATTTGACGAACTTCGTAAAACATCGTAAAGGACATTTGTATAGTGCAAGGGAAAACAGTTTCGAAACGAACATTGAAACTTTTATTAAAAGCGGTCAACATATTAAGAAACTTCATTTAGACGATTTGAAAGGATACAAAAGCTCATGTCTATGATTAGCAGTGATATTGTGAGACTATATATTTATGAAGTCAGCCATAGCGCCATTGAAATTGGTCGCGGCATAAGAGGAGTTCTCAGTCCGTGCAACGCTTTGTGTCTGACAAGATTTTACATATAAACATAAAAAAAACATGAACATCTCAAAGCTGATCAGTTTCCACGTGCGAATATTTTTGCTCAAACTGGCATAAAGTGACAGTTCTATAACTCTATTGTGAAAAAACCCGCAAATGGGACACTATTTTTGTGACACTTAATATTTCTATAGATTCTATGGACGCCTGAGCCTTTTATTGTGACATTTAGCATTTCTATGGACGCGCTTTCCATGAACGATTCTAAACAATGAGCAATGACTCATAAACATTTTTTAAACATTTCTTTTGACGCGTAGGTCTAACCCATCACAAAAGCTTTCAATGAACACTGTTTCACAATGAATGATGTCATAAGTAAAGTGATAACCATCACCAACACGCTTTCCATGAATAGCTCTTAACAATAAGCGATGACTCATACAGTATTAAATTATTTCTCACTATTGTCTCCTTGCGCATAAAAGGAGACATACTGTAGTTCAGAGACATTTCATTTCCGTGCGTACACATACGAACACGATTATCTACACGATCACGATGTCTTCCAACGATAACTGTATTTGCTGTGGGAAGCCAGTTAGAGCGCGCCAAGAAGGTCTTCAGTGTGAGGACTGTCTGCGGTGGCAGCACCGAACTTGCCAAACAGGGATCTCTCAGAGAGTTTACAGAGAAGCTGTGCGCTCTGGCCACCCCATTGACTGGTACTGTTCGTTGTGCGCTGATATCTCACAACTGGATGATGAACCTGACTTTGAAAGCACAAGGCTGGAGCTTTCTGAATCGTCGCCACGCACAGTCACTCATGACGGGAGTGAGGATCTATTTCCCGAACTTGGAACGTCGCCGCGCACAGTCACTCATGACGGGAGTGAGGATCTATTTCCCAAACTTGGAACGTCGCCGCGCACATTCACGAATGGTACTCATGGTAGTGAGGATCGAATCCCTGACGAAGAATCGTCACGAAGCATTGTCACGCAGAGGAGTGAGGACCCAGCTCCTGGTGAAGAATCGTCAATTGAAGAACCCGAAATCGTAGACCGTACCATAGACGATCATCCACCAACTATCGCATACGAAGTCATAGAAGACTCTACAAAAAGAGGGAAACATAAACTGACCGACAACCGAGGATATTCGTACAACGTCAAGAGACAGCGTGTGAATGCTACAGACTGGCAGTGCACCGTCAGACCTAAGGTAATGTAATTTCATTTTTGTTTATTGTAATTGTCACACTTTGAAGTAAGCAAATAAAATAGCTAAAATGTGTAACACTATCATTTTGATTGCTACTATTGCTACTTCGTTTAGCATTCCATAGTAATTACCTGGGTTGAAACGTAATCAGCTAGGTTGAAACAGATTGACCTAAAATACAAATTTACCTACAACATATTATATATATATAAAAAATAAAATATTTTATTTTTGGTTCTTTATAGGTTAACCCGTGCAGAGCAATCGTCATACAAAGGGGCGATGGTGACTTTGAGCTTCGGAAAACTCATAATCATGCTGGCGAGGTTGGGGCTATCCATGCTGCGAAAATAATATCACAATTAAAGAGGGAAGCTGTGGCAAACCTGTTCAAACCTGCATCAGCCATTGTTAACAAGGTCCTGCTAGAGGAAATGACAGATGCCCCTTGTCCAAGTCTGCCCAACCCAACAAATCTTGCCCGTGCAGCCAACTATCTACGGAAGCAACTGCGACCCACAGACCCAACAGACCTTGACTTTAATTTGGATGAGCATCACATACCAGATGATTTCCTACGTAAAGACATCAAGGTTAGTAATTGTTTTAATTGAATTAACCGAGAGAAATACTATTTTAGTTTGCGAGGAACATTTTTATTATCATTTTATTCAAGTTTTTTTCATATATATATATATATACATATATATATATATATATATATATATATATATATATATATATATATATATATATATATATATATATAATATATATATATATATATATATATATATATATATATATATATATATATATATATATATATATATATATATATATATATTTATATATATATATATATATATATATATATATATATATATATATATATATATATATATATATATATATATATATATATATATATATATATATATATATATATATATATATATATATATATATATATATATATATATATATATATATATATATATATACATATATATATATATATATATATACATATATATATACATATATATATATATACATTTGTAGTTTGAGCGCTCTGGCATGGTTTTTGATGTCCCACATTTGTGTGGCATCAAGGGTGACTGTAATAGCAGTTATCTTCATCCTGCTCATCAGCACTAGTTGCGAAAGTTGCGAAAAATGCAACTTAGCGGCCTTCCGGCTGGAATTGAACCCACGACCCTGCGATTGCTAGTGCAGTGCTCTGACCACTGAGCTACGGAAGCCGTTGCCGAGAGCCCAGTCACGAGTTCTGTATATATGGTGGTAATGCCGGAATAAGATTCTGGGTATATTTATTTTATTTTCACTCGAAACGTCAGTATTTCGTTAGTAAAAATCTTGGCAGTTTACCACCTTTTCACTCTGCTATACTGTATATTCAAAACACTGTCTATGCAACACTCGATACTTTTTATTTTTTACACTGTATTATAATTGATAAATAATAATGATGATATATTCTAATCTAATAATATATATATATACTCATTACTCGTATTAGGTACGTAATCGACGTCACCTGTTCTTTGCCACAAAGAAACAACTCGATGTCCTGAGTCGTGCCAAAAGTTGGTATGTGGATGGTACCTTCAAACTCTGTCGTCATCCATTCAGCCAGCTGTTGACAGTGAATGCATTTGTAAGGACAGATGACCATGCCAAACAGGTCCCTTTACTTTTTGTGTTGATGTCGGGCAGAAAGAAGTACGATTATAGGGCTGTTTTTCGTGCTATTTTGGACGTCCTGCCCATTAGGCCATTGGTTAAGCGGATCACAATTGATTTTGAAATGGCACTTTGGTCTGTTTTTCGTGAGTTATTTAGTGGAACTAAGATCATTGGGTGTGCTTTTCACTGGACACAAGCTTTATGGAGAAAGGTTAGATGACACTGATTAATAGTTTTCAATTGTTATTACAAATTAAATAATGAACAATTTTTAATATTATTTATTAATTTATTCTACTAAAGTATCGATTTTATTTTTATTCTAGATTCAAGCACTTGGCCTGCAAACAGCCTATACCACAGACCGGGGCACCTACAGTTTCTTAAGATTGGTGATGGCACTACCTTTTCTACCACATGGTGAAATTGTGCCAATCTTTACCCGTCTAAGACAGCAAGCAACCACAGAACCCCTCCTCAAATTTGTCGATTATGTAGACACCACGTGGATCTCAAGCAGTACATGGCCACCTTCTAGCTGGAGTGTCTATCTGCAAGCCATCAGGACAAATGATGTTGAAGGGTGGCACAATGCTCTCAACAGGCGTGCTCATGGAAAAAACTCAGCTCCCACTTTACATGCTGATAGAATTACTTCATCAAGAAGCAAGGCTGACATCCTTACAGATCCGACTGGTCAGTGAAAAAAAAATTATGCCGCATTCAGCGAAAGGTGTACCGTGACATGCAGGCAAAAATATTCACTCTCTGGGACAACTACAAGACAGGCAAGAAATCTGCATACCAGCTGCTGAAGGCATGCCAGTATCTAAATGGCAAACTAGTACACTAAATGTGGAAACAATAAAAAAATAGTTTTACGCATGCACTAGTATTAATATTGTATATATTTTATTGTATATTTTATTGCCACTTTACCTTTCTTATTTAAAGCATTATTACACCAATTCTTTGTTAATATTTGCTGTATTGGAAACTGGAGCATGAGGTCTGAATTCGGAAGGATATTGGTCGAGCTGTGTAATCAGGGTAAAATTGAAAACATTTTTACCCTGATAACACAACATGCATCTTAATTAGTCTGCAACAAATTGAACAAAAGCCATTAAATGTTTAAAATAATTCCTTCAAATTGCTTTTCTAAATTTTGACTGGCTGACAAGCAAAACAATATACCGGTAAAACACTTTCTATATTAAATATATCAAAATGACAAAAATGTCAGACAATTACAGCCATGAGAGGCTTCTTTGAATACAAATGAGATACTCAAGGAGAAAAAATATTAGCCATACCTTTTCGTTGCGAAAACACCATTTATAATTCCTTCGAATGTATATCCCCATTCTATACTTTACAGCCTCAACAGTCAAGCACTAACCAGATATGGGACCGCTTTGAAACCAAATCGAGATTTCGTGTGATGCCAATTGCCAAAAATATATTTTTAAGATTCTTAGTTCTAAAAAAACTGTATACAGGTGAGGGGAACTGGTTTACGATTGGGGGCGAAGTGGTATCCGATTGGCGGCGAACTGGTATCCGATTGGGGGCGAACTGGTATCCTATTGGGGGCGAACTGGTATGAGGTTGGGGCGAACTTGTAGGGGGCGAACTTGATATGGGGCGAAATCGCCGTAATTCGCAGGTAGTAATTAAATCATACGAGTCGACCGGAAAAAAGCGATCGAATGAAAATTGCAGAGCCGTTTTATTTTTAGCTCTTTTTATTGAACGAAACATGTTGAAACTTCGTTTGCCAATTTCTTTGAGATCAGGGATGTTACAAAACCACGACAAAAGTAGGGATCGCGCGCTAGGGGCCTGGTGTTTGGAATAATCGGAATTTTGCTAAATATACGCTACTTTTGTCGTGATGTTACACAAAAGCATTGCACGATTTTAACTTATTTTTTTAGTGTGGGAAATAAGTTGAATATGTTCTACAAAAAGAGTGTATTTTGGAAGTCTAGCGCTCCGTAGTTACTTTACAATTAAGCGCGAAAGTTGGGTCATTTTGCTGTTTCGGCCGTCATTGAAATTAGACGGCACATGTTGACTGACATACCAGTGCCTCTTTAAGCGATTTTCCACACGTGAGCCCGACCTGAAATCGGGTTGGAAATATTACCCCCTTAAAGCCAAAGGCCTGAAGATTGTCGTCACATGTCTTTCTGTTCGAATTTCATTGTTGAGAGACTCTGATTTTCGAAAATCAATTTTAAAACGCTAAATACAACGATTTCTAATGAGAAATGTCTGAAGAAACAGGTATGTGGATAAACATTATGTTTTGAGGTTTCTTTTGATATATATTTTGTTTGGTTTATTGGTCGAGCTCATATGTGGAAATTCATTTGAATATAGGGAATTTTGCGAGTTGTGAAGTCGGCCATGATTTGTGCTCCTGTGATTGTTATATGTGGAATAAAAGCGATTTAAATGCCATGCTCAGTGATGGTAAAAAGCCAGAATGGTGGAAAGGTAATAACAGAATATGTTATCGCTTTTTAAGCAAAATATTTCAAGTAGGTAGTGAGTTGGGGGTAACCAAGAGGAAAGTGTCAAGGCAGGGCTTCTCATGATTGATAAAAGTCTCTCCATCCCAACCTATTTAAAGAACCTCAAACGAAAGGTAGTTAACACGCTTAAGAAAAACCCACAGGAAAGTTGTTCAGTTGTTTCGCAGCTTTACAAAATGCATGAACAGTCTATAGTTGGGGCAGAGTGCACAAGGCAGGGAATAACCGATCAGCTTTTGCATGATATTCTGAATTTCAAGCATGGAAGTATATCAGGGGATGCAGTTCACGGTATTCAAAAGACCCCTGTGTTGGTATTAACAAATAACATAGTTATTGAGTTAAGTGAAGCAAGGGATCAGATGGGAAAATCATGGCCTGACTTGTTGTCATGGTTACAAACTTTATGTAGTATGCATGATATTGGCACGGCTAAAAGTGTGCATATAGCAGTAGAGCGTTTGTTTGAACATAAGCGTGAGTTAGTACTTGCAAAGAAAACGGAAGAATGTGAAGAGTTTTTATCAAGAGAGTTTTCAATGCCTCGCAAGCAAAGTAAAGAAAATGTTCAAGCTCACTGCAGTCCAGAAGTAGAATATGAAAAGTCTAGAGAGCAACATGCAAAAGAGATTGAAGCGCTTGTATCCCAAATGGAACAATCGAATAAAGAGGTTGAAATGTTGAGTCAAATTGTTAGGGATCAAAGTGCAGTAGGTATGACCAACTCAAATGAAATTCAAAACATACGGGACAATCTCACCCACATGCAAAAGAAACATGAGGAGACATCAAAGAAATTGCAAGATGCAATGGAGAAACTAAGCATGTATTCAGCTCGAAATTTCAACAAAAAGTTAAAGCGTCGAGATGCCACAAATGAAAAGTTGAAAGAAATGACTGCCCTTCAAAAAGCGGAATTGGAGCAAAAAGAGGCTGATTTCAAAGATACTATTGATGAAAAAGAGGAAATAATTACACGGTTGAATGAAAAATTGGATTCTGCACTTGAAGCTAAGAATAGGGCACAGAAATTAAAGTCATATTATAAAAGCAAAGCAATGTTTGAGAAGAAAGAAGGAAAAGGACATCTGTTTTCCAAGGTTTCTGAATTGAAATCTCGAATAGCTGAACTTGAAAATGATGTTGAAGTTCTGCAACAGGAGATTCAAGAATTCCTAAAAACTCCTGCAGTGAAAACATTCCAAAATGGTAAGTATACTGATGAGCTAAGAGCAGTATATGAAGATCTGCTATGTTGGGGAGTAGGAACTGAGAATGTTCAACATGTTGTAAGAACTGTCATAGAGAAACTTGCAGGTTTATAGTGTGGACGACTCCCCAAGGCCACTTTTGCTAGATACATGTACATTGAAGCAAGACGGCTTGCTCAGATTCAGGTTGCGGAAAAATTGCTTGATGGATGGGAGGAAGGAAACCTCACCCTGCATTAATTAATATTAATAAAACTTTATTTAATGAGGCTAACACATGACAGCAAAATGCTGATAAACTTGTGGCCCTCCTACAATTTCTAATTACAATTATAATAGAATGATAATTAAACTAACTATGGTAAATATTAAAACTAAATATTAAAAATGCTATTTTACATATATAGGTTAGGTATTAAAAATTAGTGTTTCAAAGTTATCAATATGTTCATATTTAGTTAAAAAGTAAGAGCGTATTGCTTTATTAAAACTATTAAAAGACTCAGACTTCTTAATTGAGTTCGGCAGGCTGTTCCACAATTTAATACTTAGTGATGGTACATCACAATTTAATACATAGTGATGGTACATCCAAGCATGGTTTCCACTATGCCACTTTTGATTTTACATTAGATGATGGTAGTGTCATGGTAGCTGGGCTGCGAGACATGGCAGGTGGTGATGCAGACTCACAATTAGAATTATTGAAAGAAGTTTTAGGTGATGTCGCCAGCACAGTGGAGGATGAAAATGCAGACAAGAAGGTGATGAAGTCCATAAAGAATTTGATGTCGGACCGCTGCATTGTCCATAAGAAATTTAATGAAATCCTCCAGACATACCGACATTCCATCCTGCCTGAAGTGGTTGAAGAATGGGATATTCTGGATGAAGATGAAAAGTCAAAAGTATCGAGAATGAATGATATATTCTGTGGATTACATTTCATTGTTGGACTTGCTGACCAAGCAGAGGAGGCTTTAAGAGTGTGGGACAAGCTCCTTTATGATGACACAAAGGTCGGTAGCTTGAGTCAAGGTGGGTATAGTAAAGGAGGAGAAAGTGGCACCCTCCGTTTACTTAGAACAGTGTGCAAAGCTGTTCAGGCCAAAGGATGCGAGAGGTCTGGGAGAGCAGTATCCTTTGCTGATTATGTCCGAGAAAAGGGCATGGAGTCAATACCCCTTGCACCATTTCTAGGAAATAGATTTAATATTATATTCCATAATGGAGGTGGTGTATTTTATTTGCATGAGCACCTGAGGCCATTCTTTGATATGATGAAGGATGAGAACAAACTGCTGAAGGCAGTTCATTATGACTTAGAAGTTTCTTCCTTTCTGGCTGGTTGCAGGGCCTTGGGGTTGATTAACAAATTTATTACAGGTAAGTTTTATGGATATGAGTGCTCGATACCAGCGACTTTTGCAGTGTTTTGAAGAATGGGCCCAAGACTCCACTCCCATTCTAGCAGGTGAAGCTGTAATGTTTGACGACATCAAAGTGAAGAAAGATGTGTGTTATGAGAAGCTAATCGAGGAAGACCCCACCTGGGATCCAATGACAAAGCAAGTCCTTGAGTTGATATTCGGGTCATTTGTTGTTGTAACAAAACAAATGTTGGTTGATCACCTGGACGGTGGTAAGTATGATGAACCTGATATTGAAATGCAAGATGAATGCACGAATGCTCCCAAAACAAATGTTGTGCCCGAACGAGATTTTGGAATGCTGGATCGTCTCCTGGCACAAAAACCTAATGCAACAACCTTGGTCTTCGAAGGCATTTTAATGTTCACAAAGAATGATACTAAAGGTTGGAGAGATTCACTTACCCCTGAAAAAAGAGAGGCTGTGATGGAAATGGCGCGCAACTCAAAGTCAAGCCAACGAAAGCAATTCATTGACCGGATGTCAACAATTAGGAGAAAGAGAGAGGAGAGGCTTGAGAAAGGAAAACAGGAAAAGGAGAGAAAAGAAACCAAGTTGAGAATGCTAAAGCAAGACTTGGTCCAAAGAGTGGAAGAACTTGGTGGACTGTGGAAAACAAATGAAGACATTGATGAGCAGATTGCCAAAATAAGCAAAGAGAAAGACAAGAAAATAGCCGTCAAAACACAGATCCAGTTCCGAAAGATAGTGCTTGGAGCAAAGCATAAAGATAAAAAAGTGTTTCAAATGTCGTCTGAGGGCAAAGCGTTTAGCAGTGAAATGCTGGTCAACAATCTTAAAGAAATAATTCGTCAGTCTATTGAAGATAGTGAAAAGGTGAATGAGCCAGTAAATCCTCAAGTCACACAAATTGGTGAGAAACTTATCCCACTAGCGAAAATGTTGGAACAGAAAGAAAAATACAGAGAACGCGCCAGCAAGGAAGCTGAAAAAGCTGGAGGAAAAAGGAAAGGAGACGGTCAAGCCGACAATGATAGAATATCTGCAAAACGAAAGAAGGATGGTCAGCAAAATGAAAATATTCCAACTATAGTTGTGCCAGTAGATCTTGTTGGAAAACGTGTCTCTCACCATTGTTTGGAGAATGATGAACTGGACTGGTTTGAAGGTGTTGTCATTGACATAAACGAGACAAATAACCAGGATCCTGACCTATATATTAGATACGATGGTTATGACTCAGTATATATTTTTTCATACCAGGAGTTTACAGATGGTCATGTCAAATTAATACCTGTGACTGCAGAGGACTTCTTGGGTAAAAAAATATCCCAAAGATTTGAAGATGACGTGCAAAAGCACAGTTGGTGGGAAAATGGCAGAGTACTACACATTGTAGATGATAGTGATGACAATAACCCAGAGTTTGTAATTGAATTTGATTGCCAATCAGAGTTAGACAATGAAGATGAGGACGAGGCAGGTCTTGAATGTGAAGTATGTACCTTCAATTTATTTGAAGACTATTTAAATAACGATTTGCGGCTACTTTAAACTATGCTGCAGAATGTAACATGATATAGAAATACTTAACCTGGAACAATGACTGTGAATACAGCACTCTTGTGCCACGGCTGCGAATAGAGAGTGCTGGCATCATGATATTGAAATACTTAACCTGGAACAATGACTGCGATACAGCACTCTTGCACCATTTCAGCGAGAAAGTTCCAACATAATACAACAGATTATGAAATAGATGCTTTGCATTGCTGGTGTTTAGTTTGAGAGTGGGTGGGTGAGGAGGCTGAGCTGAAGAACCAGGGCAGGAGGGTGGAACGCCTCTGGAAATCCTATTTTATGAATAGAATTTCTTCAGGTGTTCTTTAACTCAGGCCCCAAACAAAACACCATCAATGCAGAGAAGCAGTAGTGAAATAATAATAAATCCCAATAATCCAATGATAATCAACATTCTTTTCTTTTTAATTTTAGGTCTCAAATTTAATTTAAGAATAACTTGTATGATGGAATAGAAGAATGGAAATATGAAATATGGTAATTGCAATCAAATTTAACCCGTGCAACTTATAATTTCTGCTCTATTTTTTTGTTTCAGAATTGGTTATGATCTAAACTGAATCGAGAGTGGGAGTAAAAGGTAATATTAACTGTAATCTGAACTATTAAGGGTAAATGGGACGTTTTAATTAGTTGAATTAATGACTACTGTTTTATTCTTTGTGTATATTGATCAATGTGATATGGAATGGAAGTACTGTATCGACGGATTCAACATGTACTGGTATGCCGGTTTTGTCAAGTGAATCACTAAGACAGTATGTTGAAAATGACTATTACTAATTAAGCAAGCAGTCCAGTTTCAACTACATAGCTCAGGAGTTTTTATTGTCAAAACTGTATCATTGATTATAACTGTGACTGTAAATATTTTTTACAATATAATTGTTTTCCTAAGCGAAATGCTTAAAATGACTAAATTAGCAATGGTGTGACGTCATCAGTGACGTGACGAGTGTGTTACGTTGTCATGGAAACGGTCTATGAGAAGTTCTTTTAGAATTTGTCAGTGTTTACAGCAATGGAAACTGTCAAAATCAGTCAAAAATCATAAATAAATCTTGAAACAAAGATGAGCACGACTCTCAGTAAGAATGTATAATAATGACGTCACGTGGTTACCATGGTAACTGAAAAAGTTCTCTATGGTAGTTTGGATCACATAGTATTCTTCTGCACATCCTTTTTTAAAACTTGAGGTTTTATGGTGAAAAAAAGTACACTAATAATTTAGAGCCATATACGGTGTT
Organism: Chrysogorgia sp. JL179-B06; assembly: GCA_035772405.1. Classification (NCBI taxonomy): domain Eukaryota; kingdom Metazoa; phylum Cnidaria; class Anthozoa; order Scleralcyonacea; family Chrysogorgiidae; genus Chrysogorgia; species Chrysogorgia sp. JL179-B06. The sequence continues at coordinate 99,434 of JAYKKM010000397.1, read as the reverse complement.
ATGACGTCATCACGTTTCCATGGTAACGCAATTTTGTATCATTTTATGAACCAGTACTATTTAATTGTATATAACATGTCGTGCAATGCTTTTGTAATTGTTTTGTGTGTAATAAATTGTCTAATTGCAGTTTTCATATTTTTTACTATTCAATGACGTCATATGGTTGCCATAGCAACGGTAAGTGTTTAACTGTTACATCATATTGTTGCTTGGTGTGTCACCAATGTACTTTGAAAATTTCGTGGTGATGGAAGAAAGGTCTAGAAGTTACCACCTTATATGTTGAAAAATTGGCTAAAAACCAAGCATTTTGGTGCCACATTTGAACGAAACTGTAATGCCTTTACACTATGTGCCTCTTCCAAAAATTGGGCTAAAATTCCGATATTCAAATTGCCGTAACTTTTGATTGGCTGGACCGATTTTGATGAAACAAATACCAAAATGTTTTCAATGACGAGCTTATTAAAACTAACCTATTTAGGGAGCCCCCCTGTAAATTTGAAATTTTGGCTGTTATCCCTAACAAAAGCTAATCACCTCCATTGATTCAATGACGCATTTGGAAGTCACAAATATGGCAACGCGGGCCAACAAAATAAATTTTAAATTTGAATTCACCCTGGGTGCTTCACTGTATTCGGCGATTGTGTTACATGTCACTTTAATAAAGGCACATAGCGTCAGGTATAAACTTACCGCTTAATTAATAGTTTTGCGCAAAACAAAAATTATGTATATGTGCAAGGAAAAGGCTGGCTGTGGCAGGTGGTAACTATATCACTGCACGACCGGGAAAAAAGTGATCGAATGAAAGCTGTAGAGCCATTTTATTTTTAGCTCTTTTTATTGAACGAAACAGGTTGAAACTTCTTTTGCCAATTTCTGCGAGATTTACAGACTTAACGATGTGATCAGGTCGGATGTGACAAAACCATGACAAAAGCTAATCCCCTCCACTCCAGTGATTCAATGACGCATCAGAAGTCACAAGTGTGGCAACGTGGGCCCACAAAATAAATTTTAAATTTGAATTCATCCCGGGTTCTTCAATGTATTCGGCGATTGCGCTATCACAGGGTAACAGCTTATTGCTGTAAAGGAAAGGAACGTGTGTCGTTGTCATGTCGTTGTCATCGTCATTTTGCAGTTCCATCGAGTGCTTTGGTGCGTATTTTATTCGTAACGATAATGGATCGGTTAATACTACAGATAACGCATCTCCGAGAGCTAACTCCAATGCTAAGAAATCAAACTCCAAACGCTAAGAAATCAAACAGTATCTTCACAAGATTTGAACGAGGATTTAGACTGACACAATAGGATGTTTTCCCATCTGGTATTCAAGCAGCGACTGAGCGAAGACGAAAGACATGGTAAGTGAGAGGCTCAAAATTCTTGATAACTCAACAAACTTAAGAATTGTTTACTCCGACACCGGACCTCGTTCTACGGCTATATAGGTCTAACATTGACAGAACGGACCTTTTCAACAACCAGTGTTGATCATCTTAAAAAAGATTACCTCAATGCAACTTAAGTCAATCTCGGAAGTTTACGTTTTCTGCTTTGCATTAACTTTAGTTGTTCACGGTATAAGAAACACATTAGTCTGTCTTTTCGGGGGAGTTCCGTTTTCTTAATAAATGTGCATGTATTCTGTCAATGATGGCTTTTTCAAAGCAAACACTAAATAATGTCGGTTGTTGAAAACCCCGACAGGCAAAGCTACCGTATTGCGTACGCGTTCTGTCAACGTTCTAGATCAACACATGCGGCTAAATGCAGGAATTGCTCCGACCTGTCATTGGACAATGAAAATAGTAACAACAGTATCAATGGTGTAGAATTACTCTATCTATATGCTGTTTACATATTTATTTATATCTACTGCAAATAGATCAACGAATACACGGAAACGTATCGCTTGTATTAATAAATAAAGAAAGAATGGTTATGTCTTGAACTCGTATGTTATAAATATATTCGCACGATTTATATTGCCGGGGGATTGAAGACGTATGAATTCAACACACGATCGAGAATCAGAAATATATTTTAATGCCCCAAACAGCAAGAATGTATGCTTAAAAGTTAAAGCTTAAAGGTATTCCGCACTTACATGAGTGCTGAATAAACTTTTACTTTCAAAAAGCTTCGAAGAACCAATACAAATAAAACAATTGATCAACCGATTGATCCGCTGGCCTAGCAAGTAGCAACCCACGCGGCCTGACAAATATTTTTGATTGTTTTATTTGTGTTGGTTCTTCAAAGCTATTTGAAAGTAAAAGTTTATTCAGCACTCATGTAAGTACGGAATAGCTTTAAGCATACATTCTTGTTGTTTGTGGCATTAAAATATATTTCTGATTCTCAATCGCGTGTTGAATTCATACGTCTTCAATCTGCCAGTAATATAAATCGTGCGAAAATATTTATAACATAAGTTCAAGACAACCAATCTTTCTTTATTTATTAATTCAAGCGATAGGTTTCCGTGCATTCGTTGATCTATTTAGATCTAGACTAGAAATACGTTATACGCAACACCCCTGTGTTGTTTGAATTTAATTCTTCCATAGGACATCAAACTAAATAGCGTAAACTTTTTAAATTTTGTGCCTGGCACCTGCACTGAACAGAATAGTGGGGAAGTTTACTGCTGTTTCTACCATAAATCACTAAGAAAGAAATTACAGCCCCAGGACTGACATGTGTACCCCTCCCATAAATTTCCATGAGATGTATGAATATTGATCCCTTAATTGCAAGTACATATTTTTAGACACCTCATACCTTTATAATGTTATTGTATGGTAGTAACAGTACAGCATAATATACAATTATTGGATGAGGTTGAGCATCATGATATCAAGAATTATCCAGACGAGGTCAATGTTACCTGCCAAAGCAGATAACTTTGACCGAGGTCTGGATAACTCTTAAATATCATGCATAAGCCAAATCCAATAATTGTTTTATTGTACATTGTTCAAGATAGCCTTACTATAAAAATATACAAACAAATCTACTACAGGCGTTTTTTAATTTGTAATTTTTGCACGTTTGGTCCTAGTGACGTCATCAGTGTAAAATAATTTTTGTTTTGGACACCTCCGCGCAATAATTCACAGTATTCAACAGAAATGAGGTCGCACCTGCCAGAGATTAAGAATTCACTGGAATTGACCAATAGGAAACGAGAATGAATGTTGAATGTATAATAAATGCTTTTAACCAGTGGAATTGGGGAAAGTGTTGAGATGAACGGGTACTTCGTGTTACTGGTAGGTACGCAATACGCATAATGGTTGCAACATTTCACAAGTGATTGACGTGGCGGGGCCTCTTGCAAGACCCGGGCATTTTTAAATTTTGGAGTGCAGCAACAGAATAGTGGGCGGTCTACTGCTGTTTCTACCATCAATCACTAAGAAAGAAATTACTTTTATCACAATATTGATGACTCACGAAATAATCAATGCAGTATTTTGTATATAGACACCAAAGGCTGTTGAAGGAAGAAAGTGCATCTCTATCATACAATGAGTGTCCTTTAAAAAAACAAAATTCGTTCAAATGTCTACGGATGGCATGCATATATAGTGCAAATGTATAGGGGTCCATTCAAATTAGATTTACTAAGACGTACCTATTAGGGATAATACTCCAATTGTTGGTGTGGATAGATTATATAGCGTAAGTTGATAATTCTACCCACATTGGACTACTGTGATGTGGAGCTGGCAGCAATATGGATAACTAAATATTGATGGTCATAATCAGAGGTCTCTAGGCATAATGCATGTCAGGGAAACTGATTGGTTAATAGAAATCCCAAGTTTTGTACCTCTTGTATTAGAAGCAAGTTACATTGTGTAATGCTGTTAGGAAATTCCATGGCATTTTAACATCATATCTACCAGTAAAGAGCTATTTTCCATGTTTCAATTAATCTGTTCATACATGTTATAGCACCATTATCTATTGCCTTAATTGACAATATGTGAAGGATATACAACTTTTGAGTTAAAATTAGTTTTTGTAACATTGTACTGTACATTTGTAACAACTGTAATTTGTTAGAAAACAAGACTCCAGATATTGATACCAGTGTTAGCATTGAAGGGGCTATCCTGTATAAATATTATTGTATTATTATTATTATTATTATTATTATTATTATTAATACTAATAATGAAATACTTTATATAAATATACAATTATAAATCTCACTAATAACTAAAAACACCTAAAAGCCCTAAAATGCGTGATGATTCAAACGCCATTCACTAAATGTACGTGTCCGGCATCAATGTCTTTAAATAGCGTTGTCGCTTAAAAAACCTCTGCTGTAACAGAGTTTAATTTGAACTCGTCTATATGTTCGTCTTTCGCTCGAAATGGCGATGTAGATCCTCTCGTGCATAAATGCACGGACTTCAAAATTTCGAAAGACAATCTTGTTCTGATCCAGGTAATAACGGTTGCATAGTCTTCTCCGTTTTTCATAGACAATTTCTCGGCAAGATGCTTTAGAAATTTCTGGCATTCATCCCCCATTCGTTCCAAAAACCAAAGGCGTGAATGTACCCATCTCCACATCTAAAATTCTCTGTTGGTACTTTCTTTTCTTCTCGGCTTCTTGTTCCTTAAAGATAACAGATGTGGCTTTGTTTTGATGACATTTGGAGTTTACATGCGATACACGAACGTCAAAAAATGATGTAACTCCTCTTGCCCAAAACTCGCCAGCTTTGATATCCAATCGCGCATCCGGGCTTCTGTTGGTGGACTGTAAACGGAATTGTTCATTGTCCAATGGGATGAGCTTCGGTTCGGCTTCTACGTTATTGCATACTCTGCTGAGCAGCGTGGTCAGTAAATCACGAACTCCGTCATGCCTTCGAGCCACAAATCCTCCTCTTTTACAAGATAGAGCGTGGTTGACAGAAAATGCGTCTCCACATACACAATGACTTGGCATTTCCGACAATGGCATGTCATAACGCATTCTTAACGAGTCCTTGAATTCTTCTTTGTTGAGGGTCAAGCCTTGTTCTTCAACTGGTATGGCGTTTAACCATGAGCTTGCTCCTGTATCCCGCGCTTGTTTGACATGCGATAGGAGATCAGCTGAGATAGACTCGTCGATGCGTTCTCTTTTTGCTCTGGCATTTGCCGGCTTGATTGACTGCTGTACATTCTTTATCTCGTTAGTGTTCGCTGGCATGAAGGTGCTTTGTGATAATATGGCCTCCACATGTGGACGCGTTATTGACGTCGATGCTGCGTACTGTTGTGGCGCTTCTTCACTTAGTACAGGTATCCCCAAACCTCCTTGTGCAGGGGACAACGTGATGACTTCGTGCAATTCTTCAGGCAAAGGTTCTTCTTGGCCGAACAAAGCTGGGATAAACAACTCGCTAATGGCTTCCTCGATGGGGTTAACGTAGTCTTCGAATGAGCTTATCGTACGCATAAAGTATATAAACTTTGATTTGTAGCCTTTTGTAAATGCAACATAGGCTGAATGCGGTTGACTTTTTGCAATAACGCTTAATGCTTCGATTTCTTCTCTCCATCGGTTGACCTTTTCGTTGCAGTACTCTTCTTTGTAATTGGTAGAACCAATTACTGCACCCAGGTGACGTCTTCCTTCAGTTGTTATATTCACCTCGCTTCCGAACACCCGTTCAGCTTCTGACGCCAGGAGTTGTGATTTAACAATCAGCCAACTTTTCGAACCATTAACATGGTATCCATACTTCATGCCTTCTTCACACAGAGTATGATACCAATTATATAGCGATGGAATCGTTCCTCCCCCAGCTGAGTCATCAGCCAACCAAACTTGCTTGACATCTGGGTTTGAGAGTCTCAGCTAGGATTGGATGATGGTTGATGTGTTGACTGAATACCATGGCATGGCCAAAGGGTCCCCTTGAGTGGTACCTTCTTGAGACAGTATCTCACCCCCGCCACAAATAAATAGTCTAGAAGGACTTCTATATGTGTTAATGAGATATTGCGAGATTTCCTTACAAGTAATCTGGATGTTATGCATTGCTACGGAGCGATTCATTTGATTAAAAGCATTGCTTGCGTCGATCAGAAGTATTCCATCAGTTTCATCTTCATCGAAGACCCCGCTCATTGCATGTATCGCAGCTTCAGCGCCTGCGCTGTGCCCATCGCAAACTTGTAGCGGGCCCGCTGCTTGTTTCAAATCTTCTTTGAAGAATTGTGACACGGTTTTGCCAATGATTCGCCTCAGTACTTCACCTACGCCTATTGGCCTAATTCCAGGATTCTTATCAAGGGGAATCAATCTACATGACGTGTAGGCCTCTAATAGGGAGGAATGATATGAATACTTCAGCAGGTTTCTCGTCATGATGGCTATTTCCTCTCTTAGTAGTTTTCCCTCGGTCTTGAAACTTTTTGAACACAGGATTCTTCGATATAATTCGGCATCCATTCCTGAGGGCCCTGCCGAGCCTTTTGTTTTTATTGCTGCATTATAGATGGTCTGCTCATCGATCATATCAAAAATATTCGGCGGAATATTATCCAAAGGCCCATACAACAGGCTCCCCTCTTGCACCTCTGCAGCTGTTGGATGTTTCTGTTTAAGCTCTTCGATGACTTCTGGCGATAGATTACATAACCCTGATGAACTCTCTTTATCTAACATCTTTATAGCAGCCGTGATTTTTCCTTGCATGACCAATTTAGCAAACGATTTGGACATATCTTCCACGGATCTAGCCTTCCTCGAAGATATAAATTTCTTTTGGATAAATCTTACTTCTTTCATTAGCAGTGATACGTCGCCTTGTCTCCATTGGAGTAATCTACGATCGATGGCTGAACTATGCTCTTTGCTCTTAGACTTTGCAGACGGTTTCTGTAGAATCAACGAAGGGAGTATCATAAATACTTTCAATGCAATCGAGTTCAAATCAGCATTGTAGTCAAATTGCTTGAGCCAGAATGTTAATTCAGTTATGAAATCTTTGCCAGCTCTACCGGATGGTATTTTAAAAATATTTCTTCGGAAATGAACGATCTCATCGTATATCTGGCCCACTTCACAGCACAATTCTCTGTGTGTTATTTTCCCCCACGTTTTCTCTTTTATTTGGGATGGCAGCACGTTAATCTCGGGCAAATTTGGCAATAAATTGCATAATGCACTCTCTTCTTCATTTCCTAATTCCTCTGGGACTTGCTCACTAGTAATGTTATGTAAATTTGACTCCGGTCTCGATTCGTTGATTCCGCCGCTTGCTTCGATGTCTTCAACAATTTCGGCAATTTCGACAAATTCGTCTTCCTGAGTTGCATTCGATTCACTATCGCGGCCGTTGGTAGGATGGGTCTGGATCTTTTGAAGCCTCGATGCTTGATCTCTTAGGTTTTGTCCCGTTAGGCCTAAACCTCCATAACCTCGTTCTTCCCAAAGTTGCTTCATGAGCTGTATATAGCCCATCTTCCTGCCCGTTGTCTTGTTAACATTTAGCAATGGGTTTTCTGATGATGATAATTCCTGTGCTCTTTCTTTGCAAGCTAGAACATCCCTGTTCATATCTTCCGACCATTTCGTTCTCTTCTGTTTCCTTGACATCGCTTTGGTTAACCTTTTATTTTCACCTTTCACCTGTGACAACAGCTAAACGACCGGCCATGACAACACACTTATTAGTTAATACTAATAATAATAATGCATTAACAATAATACTAATAATAATAATACCTAATGCAGATTGCAGATACCATATTTACCATGTAACAAAGCATATAATATATGGCATTGTGTACTATAGTATCTAAATTATATCACCGTGCACATATATATTATAACCTATATTCAGAATGACATGCCTAGTCTGCTTGTCGACAATGATCTAGCTAACACACATAGTATTAGTAGCTGTCAACATACCCAATGTGAACTTATAATAATAAGCTGTATTTTACATTGACAGAATAAGTTGTGACCCACTAGGCCAGCTAAGTGTACTGTAGGTCTAACATGTTCCATAATGGATGGAGTACTGTAAACACAGATTATATATGGAATACATACCAGTATACAAAACATGGACGTCAAGATGATATCGTCAGAAACATACTGTAATATTCCTGGTTTAAAAAATTATAACCTTTTTATTGCCAGTGACGGCCTCTAACCATTGAGCCATCGAGATTCAGATGGAGAGAGGTTACAATGATGCACTGGTTCTAATGATATATGTACTGCCTATGCACAGCAGTTACTATATATTTCAGTAATGACTAATGATTGGGTGTGTTAATATATACACTGCTGTTATATCAATAGAATCAGTACATCAATGTAACGTTCACTCACCATCTGAGTCTTGGTAGCTCAATGGTCAGAGCATCTCACTGGAAATCAGAAAGTTATCCCTGTCCGGGACACAGAATAATTTTTCTGAGGATATGAGCTTGCTTGACAATCATCCATGCACTGTATCATCTGTTTCCCCCCGAGCTCTCCCTTATTCACTACAGCAGTGTATATATTCAGTATTAACACTGACAAGTATACATATAGTAATGCTTGTTTATTGCTACAAAATTGTAGGCCAGGCCCAGGTCATATAAACACAGCAATAGTATGCATGTTTTTTTCACCCTAAACTACTGTATATATAGGCTAATTATCAAGCAGATAGTATTTATAATTTTAATCAAATAATAAACATACATAAAACATACATGAACATAAACAGTTGGCAACTGTCAATATATTATACATATATGTTTTGAAAATTCACAACATTACACACCTTCAAATTTTCCCAAATCTCTCTGTTAAGTACTTCAAAATGTGTCTATTAGATTTCAGAGCTTGGAGCAAATACACAAAGTGTACAATTATTTAAATTACATTCAAACACTCATTAATAATTCATGAGGAAAAGACAAAAGAAAATCACGACCGTATCGTGGTTTTAAACGTGATAAAGATTCGTCCTGATTTACATAAACTTTATCTTTGATTTTCTCGGCTTAGACAACATCGATTTTCAAAATTACTACGCCAATGAACTTATCAAATGGGTCGTGTTTGAAGCCGTTTAATAAACTCGCAGCACGTGTTTATTAGCGAGTCAAGTCAAAAAGTTTAATAAACGATAAAGTGAAGCACTGAACTGAAGGTAATGGCCATTCGTACGGTAGCCGTACGACGCTATAGTCTCTTAGAATTCAACGAAATGCAAGTAAATATCACCAAAATCCTAAACCTAACCCTAATCCTAACCAAATTGCTAACCCTAACCAAAAAAAACTATGCAGAAGCAAATTAATTGCTCAACACAGACCGGTGAGTCGCTGACAATCACAACACACATAATTATAATAGTCCTTTTACCTTTTACTTGTGTCTGTCTTTG
>JAYKKM010000397.1:0-85000 GCA_035772405.1 Chrysogorgia sp. JL179-B06 | reverse complement strand
CAAAGTGCAAGAATTACTGACGCTGCGCACAAACAGCCATTGAAAGATTCTGATGACGACGAAGTGTGCAATATTTGCCATGCATTTAATCCACCTGAGCTGCAAAATGATAACGATGACGACATTGACTGGGTAGCTTGCAATCACTGTTCGTTGTGGTTTCACCAATTCTGTGCTGGTTTGCAGCAAATTCCAAGAGTTTGGTTATGTGACAGTTGTAACACTTTATAGCCGTCGGAAACCACTATTGTTAATATTTAGATATTATATTATACTATTGTTTTGTTATCGCGCGGGGCACGCGAGTCCCATCTTATTCTTGAGGAGATTGAAATATACTGAAATAAATACGGTTTTCATTTTTTTGTTTAACTAAACTTTATTCTATTGGCGACCGTTGGGACAAGTTTTTTCCCCCAAGTTACACACCTGTATAATATTCAATCTTTGCCCGGGGGTAGGGAATTTTTCCTTGATTTGATTGGTTTTTATGCCCCACTGTCGGGCATTTGAACATTTTCAATGCCAAAAATTCAAATCCCCCACGTATGCCCGGCCTCCCCCCCCCTCAGGCTTAACATTGATACCTGCATTATATAAATCTACGACAATACATTTATGCGAGTTTCAAAACCCAGTCCTATAGTGCTGTAGGACCGGGTTTTGAAACTCGCATAAATTTATCAAAATTATTTGAAATTGGTACCGAAATGCAACAAAGACAACTACTCTTCGTGTAAGTTATTTTTATCTCATTTTAATAGTTTATAGTGTACTTAAAACAGATTTTGTTGTAAATTGTCATAGATTTATATAATAGTAAATCCAAACAGAGGGCGCAGAGTCTGGGTACATGTTTTGCTCAAACACTAACTAGTACTAATATATATATAAAGGGTAGCATCATCGGGCCTATACTCGTACATCGCACCTATTGGTGACCTTCGTGAGATCGCATGACATTAATTACCACCTTTACGCAGATGACACTTGGTTATATGTTACTTTTAAATCGTCTGACTCTGATGATCAAAACGCAGCAAAATCTAAGATCGAAGCTTGCTTGCGTACGTGACGTGGATAACTGGATGGTTTTGATCAAGCTAAAGTTAAATAGTGATAAGACAGAATTGCTGATTTTATCGGCTCGTCATCGTCCTCCATCTGTTCAATCTATATAATCAATCTCTTGGCAACGGCTTCCGTAGCTCAGTGGTCAGAGCGCTGCCCTAGCATCGCAGGGTTGCAGTTCGATTCCAGCCGGAAGGCCTTGAAGTTCCATTTTTCACCACAAAGCCTGAGAACATGTAGTTTGGTCAAGTGAAATGCCAAATATTACCTGTTCAATCTATAGCTGTATGCGATGATGTTATCTGTCCGTCACCAAAGGCAAGGAATATTGGTGTCCTTAGACTCTTTTTTATCTATGGAACATCAAGTTATAAGCATCTGTAAATCTGGTTTCTATCATCTGAGAAAAATCAGCAAAATTCGAAAATACCTTAGTTATCACTCTGCAGAAATCCTTGTACATGCTTTAGTCTTGTCTAGGTTGGACTTTTGCAATGCAAAGCCAGAAAGTCCAGAACGCTGCTGCACGAATTGTTACTTTATCATGCAAGTATGAACATACATATATCACCTGTTTTATTTAAATTACACTGGTTACCAATACAGGGGAGGATTATATACAAGATGCTTTGAATGGCATGGCACCGCCATATATCAGGGATCTATTATATATCTATATTCCAGGACGTAACCTAAACTCATCTTGCAAAAAACAGCTAGTGGTCCCAAATTATAACTTATGTTCATATGGTTTAGTTCATTCTCCATGTCTGCGTCAATTTTATGGAATTCTTTGTCACAAGACATAAGACTATTATATATGATACCTTAGACTCTTTTAAATCCATGTTAAAGATGCACTTGTTTTGCAAAGCATATGAAACTTTCTTGTAAATTGTTAAATACTTTTATGATATAACTATACAGATTCTTTTTAGTGACATAGTTAATTAAGATAGGTTAGTTATAACTTCTCACCATAGTTTTCATTGTAAATTAATTTGTAATTTTTGCTATTTTCTTGTAAAGCATGATAAGTCTATTTTTATGCAATTGTAAAGCTCTACTGGGCACTTGTGGAAGTGGCGCTATAGAAATATTATTTATATATATATATATGAAATAGAATATAATAATATAATAACACTAATACTGTAGTTATAGTTTGATTTGGCTTTCTGCGGTTCGACGTTTCAACCGGGCCTAAATTTTTAGAAAGGGGGTATTCGTGTTAATCACCTTTTGTACAACCTGCACATGTCCCCGGATTTTGTACCCCGGGTCCCGGGATATATAAGCCACGATACGCATTGTGTTACAAAAGCGTAAGCAAAATTTTAAGCACTTGGAAAGCGACGACAATATAGTGATATTGTTATATTGATATGGTTACATAGTCAGAGTCACATAAATATTATTATCTATGTATTACTCAGCTACCTGTTGCATGTGCCATCTTTCTTTTCGATCAAGTGGTTTGAACTGAAGTGTTTTGCCAGCTGCTTGCTTAGAAGTGTTTGAAGTCAGTTATATGCTGGGAAGTATTCTTGTTGTATCATAGTAACCTGCACAGGCTACAGTAGCCCGAGTGAACACCTAGCGGGCGTCTATATTTAAAAAAAAATTAGTCACCTGAATCTCGGTGCATTACGCGATAATCCAAGTGAATAGTTGCTTTAGTACTAGTTTGCTTTAGTACTAGTTGCTTTTTGCCTTAACTGAATATCCAATTGAGAAATTTTAAACAAACAGTTTGAAATGTGTTACTTAGGTAAATTTGGTAAAGCCATTGCTTGACGTTTCCTTCACGTTTAGTTTGGCAGTTTGCAAAACCAAACTCACGATCAAAATAGACATAGGAATACAGATAATTATACAATAAACAACTTCCTTACTCTTATATAATTCTATCTTGGGAGAAATCATGCGTGATTAAAAAACTCAAACTGTAGTTTTTTTCGGAGGTTGCTATAGACCGAGGAGTGATGATCGAGGCAGGCTGACGTCATACCATAACATAATACTACACAGCTTGCACCAGCGATGGCTGTAGAACTGCAAACCACGCCGAATCAACCGATCAAAGGGAAAGTTATTTTACAAAACCCTCGCAACATATGGAACATAGAACAGTGCGCATCAAACGAAGGCGAACCTGTCGCCGATGCAGACTCGATCGCGAATTATAACGAGAAAAGACGTCTCGAGCAGAGTAAATTACAGTTGCTGAGATCCCGCTTGAATAGATGCGTCGCTGTGCAAATGTTGGTCAGTGTTCTTATATTATTATATATAACTAATACATGTATTTTGTTTCGTATCTCTGCCACTCAGACAATATCAAAATCGAATTACTACTTAACTGTATTCAATAGTACTGGGTAATACATGTACGTATTCCTTTTAATTTTTTCAATTTTTTGTCCTTCAGAGACATAGGTGGTGTAAGTGTAGCAATTGTAAAATTGATTTTCAGAATGAAAAAAAGTGCCAATGCTGCCGGGAAATTAGTGATTCTACTGTTGTTCTGTTTTGAGGTGTTCTCAATATGATGTCACTTCCGGCGCCAAACGCCATTCCCATCTAACACACAACGTTGTCACAACGTTGTAGGAAGGTTGTGGTTAGGTTAGGTCAGACCTAACATCAAGACAACGTTATCACGATGTTAGGTAACAATCGCTGATCAATTCCTTATATTTTTTATTTATTTTTTTTTTATTAACTTTCATCAACTCACATGTTACAATAACTACAGATAACTAAAATCATAAGACAGATTACAATGCGAGTAGGTGAGGGATTCGTGAACGGACACAAGGTCCCGACAAGACGAATCCCCATAACACAGAACTTATTACAAGACAATACATAGTTTAAAAAAATTTAAAAAGATAGAAAATCTCTTTTTTCAACAACAGTTGGGGCGATCAATACCCCTACAGTGGGGGCACACTGTTTTCCAAGTTGCAATCCTCTCCACATCAAACATAGTATTAAGTTTATGAAAATAGTGTTCGTACAGTTCCACAATGTGACAATACGATTAAAATAAGAATCTCTAAAAAGAGATGAACTAAAACGATGGATATAGCGAAGATTTAAATTATTTACAGAACTTCTAGTACGACCACTTGAGAAGGAGATAAGTTCATTAATCGGCAAATTATAAGAATCGACAATAGTACATTTAAACAAGAATAATATGTCACGACATTCTAACCAATACGAAATAGGAAGAAGGTTTAGAGACAATAGGCGGGACTTATAGTCAGGCCTCAGCCTAGAATCGGAATTGCACTGTAAAATAAAACGTGTAGCGCGTCGTTGAACTCCCTCCAGTAACTTAATATCAGAGATACAGGTCTGGGGAGCCCAAACCTCACTAGCATATCCTAGATGAGACCGAACAAGGGTCAGATAAAGCAACCTCTTACGATCAACCCCTATATTGACAACACAATGCCGCCGCATAAAGCCAAGCATCTTATTGGCTTTAGCCACTGTTACTTTGATGTGAAGGCTCCATGTAAGTTTATCCGTAACATTGACCCCAAGGTCTTTTTGTGAGGAGACCTCTACAAGAGCCTGACCACCTAAAGTATATGGTCTGGTCGCTAGAGATGGTATGGGACTTTTTCGTTTCCTAGATATTCTCATAGCTACACATTTTTTAATGTTAAATGATAGGCCCTTATATCATAACGTTGTCACAACGTTCAGGCGACGTTGGAATGCAACGTCATATGTCAACATTTGAACAACGTTGTTGAAACGTTGAGCTAACCTCAACACAACGTTATATTGAAACGTTCGTATGACACGTTTAGGTAACGTTGCAACTACAAAACATGTAATCTTGAAATTAAATATCCTAATCGAAATACAATGCCTGCTCGCAGCCCGAAATTTCTAATGCAGGCTTATACAATACCCTGATCAACACGAATTGACGAAGGGCCTACGCTTTTTTCTGCAGTGCAGCTACTGAAATTCAACAATAGTTTCATAGTATTTGTTTATAATATAAGTTTGTCAACAGCCAAGGAGCTCGAGTTGGTATGTTGCTGTTCTTCTTTTCATACATATTTATTGGGTCAAATAGCTCGCGAGCATTCTCTTACTTGGCACAAAATCTTTACGATACTTCTCGATTGCCATATTTCGCGCCGTATCGTAGTTATTCCGTTAAAGTTTATTGATATATGGGGGCTTCGTGAAACAAGTGGAATTAAATAAAGCCTCATCTTGCTTAGTCTCCCTCGCAGCCGCTCTTGAGACTATATCTTGCCTCAGCGGATCAAAATTCGTGAATTATAATTGGTCGGACCTCTGCGAAGACATAGCGTGAATGACTGTTTCTAAATTTGGCCGCAAAGACATCACAAAAAAAATCGGGAAGCCTGGTACTTAACTCTTGAGTATGCGCAGAGGATCCAAACATTGTTGACACGTTGTTCGTGCGTTGGAGAGGATTGTGTTTAGCTGTTAAATCGAACTAATTTTACCTCGTTCTTCGATATTTTTATTGATCTAAAGGTGAGTTGTAACATGTATATACTTATTATTAGTTATGCCAAGGTAAACATGTATAAACATCGATTGCATTAGTTGAATATAAATACAGTGTTCGAAATTAGTGGCTGTCCGATTGTTTACTTGGGCAACTAAAATTTGGCACTTGGTAGCCCTTCAGGCAACCCAATTTCATGTGATTTCATGTACCACTTTAAACATAGAAAGATTTTAGCTGTCTGTGATGATCGAAGAACTTTCGTTGCAAGCGAACTAGCGAGTTTTTGTTTTCGCGACCACTTCCCTCCCTATTTTTCAAATTTCTACAGTGTCATAATTGCTTTTATTTATTTAGTATATTCTCAGTGTAGTGCTACTCAGCAGTCAGTGTTACTTTGGCGGTATATGTACTTCATCTTGCAGGATAACAGGAGATTAAGGATAGAAAACTCATTAGGCGGTGGTTTAGGATCCCAAAACAACTTAGATCCTAAACCACCGCCTATGAGTTTTCTATCCTTAATCTCCTGCCTAGTGGTATGTTTAGTGGTATGGTTTCGCTATATCACTGCAAGATGAAGTACTTACGACTTTGGCCCAGGGTTAGGTCCGGATCTAACTTTTCATTAGTCGAAGTCGATGCAAATTAAGTTATAAACAAAATACTTCCCTAATTTACATTGAGTTGGGCAACCTGAAATCGTAATTTCAAGTTGCCCATTAGCTAAAATACAAGTAAATTTAAGTTGCTAGTATATTTGAATAGCAACAGTTTAAACATAGTTTGACGCTACTCTGGCTTTAAAATGTTTTTAGAACAGAACATAACATTGGGTCCACAACCCAATGTTTCGACACTCCAGTTTAGTGTCTTCATCAGGGGTGATAAAGTTAGGGTCCCTATTTATACCCTCATAGAACCGATGATGACGTTATCTATTAACAAGATGCAAATAAGCTTCTGGTAATAAACCACTGTCATTGGGATTCAATGGGGCATGCAGGGCGCTATTGATATGCCAATATCAATAGTGGTAATAATTTTTGAATTTTCTCATGGTAGGTTACGCGCTAGCTTCCTTCACAGACGTTCTAATTGCTCACTTAATACCTCGCCATGTAACAACGTCTGCTTACCCGAGAGCTACATTCCATTCCCTTTGTGCATGGACCAATGAAATTACACCATTGTCGTGCTAAATAAAGCCGTCCTGGATGCATAGTGTTGCTAAATAAAGCTTATATTTTGAAAAGTTTAGCCTAGAACTTCACGAAATTTACGAAGAATATTGTTTTGACTATATGTTCTTGCTGTGGCCTATGCAAACAAATAAGCGTGAATGTCAGAGAGCGTTAAGAGAAATTTAAGATTGTAAACAAAAGGTGTTTAGTGTCTTAATCGACTGCATGTTTACTTGAAAGCGAATATTTCGAAGAATTGTATTACGAATATATGTTCTTGCTGGTCGTGTAAATAAATCTGTGTGAAAAGCTTTAAAAAAGCTACAAGCGTCGGCGACATGTATCTAGCGGATAATAAATATTTAATACGGGGATGTATGGCCATGTCTGGCTAGCAACCTCGATGTTATTCAGTTTCATATTCCAGGTAGTGGCGCTTTTAACTTTATTTTATGTACATGTATTCATATTGTAATTCACAGATAATACAACATCTTCTTTATATTGATTCTATTTACGCAAATTTTTTATTGAACTACTAGTTTTCAAACGGTCAGCTCAAGGTTGAAGGTCAGGTTTCCAGATATTGGAAGTCTGACTCTGATTGGTCAACAATTGGAAAGGAATTTGCTGCTCGGGTAAGCAGCCGGTAGTTGAGGGGACTGAGAACGAACTCGAACTGACGGCTGCAAAGGAGACTAGTTACGCACGCGTGTTCCGACAAAGCAGAATTTTCATTTTTTGATACGAAAACAGCCTGTTGGTGTTCTTTCAAACTCGTACGAAACTTTTAGTCTGACCGATGTACTCCTGATCAGTCATTGCATGGAATGGAATAAATTGCGTCTTTCCTCTGTTCCTTCGCAATACGATCCTTAGGTTTTGCAAAAATATGACCCAACGTCAAGAAAGGTTTTTTGAGCATATTTTACGTTGAAACCACAGTACCTAGAAGATTATTTTAATTGATTCTGTAATTCCTTGAATATATGGAACTGCAAATACTTGTCAGTGTGTGTTGGTTTTCGGTATACAGCAGTTTCTAATTCCCTGAGGTCTGTTCGTTTCATGACTGAATCCAAAAATGATAAACAATTCATTCTTTTTACATTCTACTGTGAATTGAATTGAGTTCAAGTGGTTCAAAAGAATTTCAACTTCATTCTTGGATACCGCAGAAATGACATCATCGACGTATCATTTCCAAAACAAAGGCACTGGCAAGGATGCTAATGCTCATTGTCTTCCATCACTAAATTAGCAATCACAGCAGAAACGGGTGAAAATTTTAAAATTATTAGCCTAATCTGCGGTTACCATCTGCGGAGACATTGTCTGCCTGTATGGAGGCTTGGCATATCAATAGTGCCGACGCCCCCATTGAATTGCGATGACGGTGGTTTATTACCAGAAGCTTATAATAATAATAATACTGGGTTTTTTATTCAATAAGAATATACGTGAAGAAGATAAACTTAATTATCATGTATTTACATACACATTATTTGCATCTTGTTAATAGATTATACTAGAAATACGTGTACGCACAACCCCTCGCCCGCTTACTGTTTGATGCTTTAATATTGCCAAACTGCTTATTTTTTGGGTGCAATTTGTGGGTGGTGTACTGAACAGAACCCATGTGGGGAAAGTCTGCCAACACTAAATTGTCTCGCAGGCAGGGTTAGAAAGCAATTGTGTAACTATTGATTATTGAAATTAATAATTAATTTTAATAATTATTAATTTAAATAATTTTATTAATTATATATTACATAATTAAAGTTAATTATGTCAGTTGTGGTTTTAATAATAAATTTCAACATGCATGTTTACAGTAACAGTGGCATACTCATAATTTTACTCAAAGTACAATTGTATTCACAAGACTGCATAACCTTGTACATACATGTGCCCTACTGTAATAATGTAATTTGCATATTCCTTATTGTCTAATTGTCAGTATAAGCAGATACATGTACCCTACTGTAATAATGTATGTGCATGTCCCTTATTGCCTAATTGTCAGTATAAGAGATACATGTTATTGTACCCTACTGTAATAATGTAATCTGCATGTTCCTTATTGTCTAATTGTTAGTATAAGCAGATATCAAAAGATTCAATACCTAAATTTATCCTAGACCAAATTGATAAGCCTGATAAACCTTTTATTTTTTTAGACGACTTCTGTTTCTTAACTTTTATTAATATTATATAATTATGCACATTCATGTACCAGTATTTTAATGGTATTCAAGTACCGGTAACACAATTTCAAAAAATTAAATGACAAAAGCCCATAATATACAACAAAGAACGATATTGCTTAATCTAATTATTTCACCAATATATATATTAATTCAGGATGAAATTCCTTTCAGCTGCTTCTTGTCAGTGAGGTGATACCATTTGTTTAATCCCTAACATGTTCCCCTGACACAGTGAGTGTTAACCTACCCAATTATACATTATACAGTATTTATCCTTCAAAAGCTGTGTAAAAATATACATTGAAAGCCTAGGACTGGCAGGACAACGGTGAATTTAAACAGACACACTAAGCCATTGGCCAGAAGGGCATATGCCATAATATCAGATGAGCATAAATGCTGATTGTTATAGCCAGTATAGTGTATGTTTACACTATTAAAGTCAATAAAATGTAAGCCACTGCCATATGTAAACACAGCTAAACGCCGGTCGATATTAGTGCCCTCAGGCCTTCGCGCCGGGCGAGGGGACACATAAACACAACTCACATGGTTTTCAAAATGGACAAAGGCAGTGATTTCCAGTTTACTTGCCAGTAAAAACGGTGAAAAATGAGAAATAAAAGTTCTAGTTAATGGTGCAACAGAGAAAATTGTTAAAGGAAGGGACGAGGTAAATGTTCGATCGCCGTATAAATATCTTGATGGCTAATGACCCATGATGATTGAACTATATGAACAGATGAACTACAAGTAAATTTATTCCAAAAGGAAGGGAGTGATAGACTCTGTCAGAGGTAAAACAATTTTGAGTAACGAACCTTCGACGACCAAAGAACAAATATATGTAATGTATACTTGATCAGTTTAAAATTAAGTTAAATGAGAGAAAATATTAGGAGTATTCCATGTAGTAGTGAGTAGTCAGATAGCTCCACTGATTTCTAAAGGCCACACAGATTTTGCCATCACTGAGGATTCAGACCTTCTGGTCTATGGTTGCAAGAAGGTTTGTAATCAGAATTGGTTTGAAATTGTACGTTTTCTTTTTGCATATTTTTTGGCTCTACCCTAGGAATGTTTCTTTATATAATTACTTATGAATATCTTTGACAATATATACAATATTTATGGCTAAATTTGGGCCAAACTAATTGTATGAATAACTGTTAATGCAGGTGATGGTAAAAGTTATTGTCAACTATTTTTTATCAGTTCAAAATTGGTCAACCTAAGAGAATTTATAGTATATAATGTACATAGCCTTATCCATTTGGCTAAAGATGTTGCAGAATATGGTTCCCTGGATAAGTTTAGTGGATTTCCATTTGAAAATTACTTGCAAAAGTTGAAGCGTTTTGTACGCTCTGGAAAAAGTCATTGTCCTATTACTGAACAACAGTTCATGTTGTTGTATGGTAATCAGCCAGACAAATGAAGTTGATGAATGTGGGAAAACAATGTATTCCTGTAGAATTTTTGTACACTCTGAATCTATGTTTGTTTATATATCGGAATGCCTAAAGCATGCCCCAAACAAACCTGGCGGTTCCAGATACCGGGTAAAGTTTATTTTATTTATTTGTTACACAGATATGTCTATATAATAACCCGTTTGCATGTCGGTTGGTTTGGTTGTGCGTTCCTCTAACTCTTTCCAAGATCGCTTGAACCACCACATGATGTGCTAGACCTTTAAGTGCTATATTAAAAGCATCATCTTTAGTAGTTTGCTAACCATGCTATTCTGCAAAATCACCTCAAGACATTGAAATTATGTTAAATGACCGTCTTCCTGTATACTAAATTACAGCAAGTCCAACAGCAATAATTTGAGATTATTCTAAACATTTATCTGTTTTTAGAAACCTGATACAAATACTGAAAAAAACACTGCAGTGGAATAACATACTAAGCTACGACTTGGTGGAAGAACAACAGGGAATTTTTATATATACTGGGGCATTTACCCCAGTAGGCCCTTTGCTTGCCCCAGTATTATTTTATAAAATAAATACAAAAAAGATGCCCTGTGTTTATATAACCTAATGCAAAGTCGAGAGAATTTGGGAGAATTTGAAAGTTTATATGAACCTATAGGCCACAGGCGAGGGTTTACATAAGTACTTTCAAATATGACATAAGTATATTCAAATTTGCATCAGGCGATATAAACACGGCGGCTATTTCCTATTACAATTATTTTATGTTATTTATATTATTATTTATTAATTATTTTTATTATTTATTATTACAATGATTATTATATTTGTATTGCATTTTTTTAAATTTAGTTATCCTTGTACAGGTATACCATAGGTAGCCCAAATGTTGTTATAATTTCTTATTTTGTTCATTAAAGAACGTTTACCGAACGAAGAAAGACGACAAACAGCCGATCGACACCGTCCACGAGCGAAATGAAAACTCGCCCCATTCCCCTCATTCACTATAGCTACGCGCGACACAATTTACTGCAAGCTGACGTGATGCTTTCACTTATACATATATTATGATAAGGTTGGCAAGTAAATTCCAACATTCACAACAAACACTTAACAAATGATTAAAATACTCGCAAACTACGTGAAGAACCACCAAAAATGAAACAACACTTTGAACACTGATAATTTTACTACAATATTACAAACAATTATCTTTCTAAATAATTCTGACAAACAAGAAAGAAGCAAAAGTCTCTAGGTTTTTGACCAAAGTTTTTCTGTGCCTATGCGGGATGCCATCAAACAGTTATGACGATGTCAAAAACCTAATCCTATTGGCTATCAAAAATAAACAAACTATGACGTTCATGCTACTGACAGGGGGGGTAGATATCCAGATACGATAAAAAAACACAGAGGATTTATTAAGACGTTCCCGCGGAGGCAGATAAAAACATGTGAATAAATCAAAACAGAAGAGATCAGAGAATTTAGTTCGGTAAGTAAATATATTTGCAGTTGTTTTTTTAGTGTGCAAAACAAACGAGACATTTTAAATAATAAGCAAGTCAAGTTATATTAAATTGTTTTCCCTTTCACGGCGAAAGCAGAAAAACAAGTAGGTTTCTGTCCCTATCAGTTAGCTTAAATATTTCTCGCGAACACAGTAATAAAGTTATTGTTTCTCCGATCCTAAATCAACGAACAGAAGAAAGGAAAACGGACAGGTTTTTACCCTGATATTTTTTGACTGTCAAGCTTTTAATTCATGTATTTTCGATCAGAGAACGTTTTGTACTTCTCTTCTGTAACGAAATTGTGCTCTACACATCGACTTTAATACAATATTCCATTACAAAAAACTGACCAGTTAGACGATCAACATCATTGACGATAAAATATAACTTTATAGGCAGCAGGCTCAAGGTGATAAAAAGCACAAACCAGAAAATATTCAGACCAAAACACTTCGTCTCCGCCTCCGGTTCAGAAGAACATGCATTTAATCAAGCCAATCGGGGTAAAAAATGAACTTCAAAAGAGATCAAGTATATATTCCACATACTGACAAAGTTTTCATGAAGTCCCAATAAATGAAAACCACGTTGGGAAGAACCGTGTACAGAACTAATAAACAGAAGTTAGACCACAAAGCACAACTATTTAATAAATCGTTCAACCAAACGGCAACAGCAAACAAAGAAAAGTTTTGCAGTAAGAATGCCATTCAAAACTTGTGCAAATACCTTGTTAAATGTTATTTGTCCATTTGGAAAAAAGTAATATAATTTAAGCTCAGTGCAAACGTTGGAACTGTCGTTTTCAATTGAGCTGTTTCTTTTGAAGTTTTTTCCTATAAAGTTATATTTTATATAACTGTTGATCGTCTAACTGGTAAGTTTTTTGTAATGGAATATTGTATTAAAGTCGATGTGCAGAGCAAAATTTCGTTGCAGAAGAGAAGTACAAACGTTCTCTGATCGAAAATACATGAATTAAAAGCCTGACAGTCAAAACATATCAGAGTAATAACCACTGATAAAAACCTGTCCGTTTTTCTTTCTTTTGTTCGTTATTAGTTTTGATTTAGGATCGGAGAAACAATAACTTTATTACTGTGTTCGCGAGAAATATTTAAGCTAACAGAAACCTACTTGTTTTTCTGCTTTCGCCGTGAAAGGGAAAACAATTTAATAAAACTTGACTTGCTTATTATTTAAAATGTCTCGTTTGTTTTGCACACTAAAAAAACAACTGCAAATATATTTACTTACCGAACTAAATTCTCTGATCTCTTCTGTTTTGATTTATTCACATGTTTTTATCTGCCTCCGCGGGAACGTCTTAAATCCTCTGTGATTTTTATCGTATCTGGATATCTACCCCCCCTGTCAGTGGCATAAACGTCATAGTTTGTTTATTTTTGATAGCCAATAGGATTAGGTTTTTGACATCGTCATAACTGTTTGATGGCATCCCGCATAGGCACAGAAAAACTTTGGTCAAAAACCTAGAGACTTTTGCTTCTTTCTTGTTTGTCAGAATTATTTAGAAAGATAATTGTTTGTAATATTGTAGTAAAATTATCAGTGTTCAAAGTGTTGTTTCATTTTTGGTGGTTCTTCACGTAGTTTGCGAGTATTTTAATCATTTGTTAAGTGTTTGTTGTGAATGTTGGAATTTACTTGCCAACCTTATCATAATATACGTATAGTGAAAGCATCACGTCAGATTGCAGTAAATTGTTCCGCGCGTGAGCTAATGAGGGGAATGGGGCGAGTTTTCATTTCGCTCGTGGATCGGCTGTTTGTCGTCTTTCGTCGTTCGGTAAACGTTCTTTAATGAACAAAATAAGAAATTATAACAACATTTGGGCTACCTATGGGTATACTTGTAATTTTATGTATTGATAGTATTTTGAAATCATTATTTTTATCTGTCCTATGACGATGCCATGAAAGTAAAAACGAAATAAATATTTAAGTTACAACTAGATACTCTTCCCGACTCAGTATTCCAAATTAATTCAGTAATATAAAGAAAAAAAACCAACTCCGAAAAACCGAATATCCAAATATTGGGTTTTACAAGTATAACCCAATGCAAGTATAAGTATACAAGAAAAACGAGACACAGGTTTCTCGTTTGTCTGTTATTCTTTATAACCCAAATATTGGTTTATAAGAAGTTTTCCGAGATAGTTTTAATTGTTTATTGTACATGTTTGAAATTGTCTGCTGGTAAAGGTTTTTAATTCGGTAACATTTATTTCAAACTAATAGTTTCAATTGCGCTAGATGAAAGCGCATTTCGATCAATCTCTAAGCCAGCTTTCCACTACAATTTTGCGCGCATAATTCTCTGTCTTTTCTAACGTAAACTTCATTCCCACGCGGAAAATGTTACCTATTGGGAAACCGGCGTAAATTCAGGCTGTGATAAGGTTGTGGTAATGTCAGAATATTAAGTGTATCTTGGTTCAAATCTTTTTTCTCATGACGTTGTCACAAAGTTGTCATAACGTCGACGTTTCGTAAATTACAACATCGTTACAACGTTTTCTGCTGTCTACAAAATAACGTTATCACAACGTTAAACACAACGTTCTCGCAACGTAAGTCCAACATGAATATGTTAGCTGGGTTGTTGTTGTTTTCGCGGTATTTTTATATTTCGCTGCACGCATTAGTCGCACGCATTTGTGGTTTCCAAAAGGACAGTTTGGCTTCATTGAAGATGGAAAGATTAAATTGTTACCAGTGAAGTACTTCAATGCTCGTCTTTTACATTATAGTGGAAGGTTTGCTGCAAATCCAGAGTATCTTTTCTTTCCACAATTTATAATGGAACAAAAAAAAGTATCAGATAGTATTAATATAGCCTTTGCCACCACCCTACTGGCAAAAATTTATGTATGAAGTAGTAGCCATGGTAAAACAACTTGGGATTCCAACATGGTTTATGACATGTGCTTGTTCAATAAAACATGTTCCTGTATTTCTTACCCAAAATGCAAGTAGTCTAATAACCCAAGACCAAGTGCTAAAAAGCTACAATGCCCATCGGTAGTGTAGCACCGTGCCCATGTATGCATCAGATAAACAATGGCCTATACCAGTACTGTGTGTATAGTTTTACCACAAGAAATATGTTTGTTAAGTTTTTAATGGTCATACTCGTTTTAAGCTTGTGTTTTTGGGGGGTAAACAGAGAGAGAAAATCTTTTAAAGAAAGCTGATTAGCTGAACATCTCAATAGAAAAAAACAAACTGCGTAGTCAAGCTGCATCCATCACTTTCGAAAATATTGTCGTTTGTATAAATGTTAGTGTTATCAGGCATTAAAATAATAATTTTTTACAAGGACACTTTGTGATCGAGGAAATATATTTAATGATTAATACCATGCTTTTCTATATCTTAAGATTTGTTTGGCAGAAAGTGTTAGATATATTGTTTTGCCCTACGAATCGGATGCTCAGATAGCTCAACTGATTTCTAAAGGCCACGCAGATTTTGCCATCACTGAGGATTCAGACCTTCTGGTCTATGGTTGCAAGAAGCTTTATAATCAGAATTGGTTTGAAATTGTACGTTTTCTTTTTGCATATTTTTTGGCTCTACCCTAGGAATGTTTCTTTATATAATTACTTATGAATATTTTTGACAATATATACAATATTTATGGCTAAATTTAGGCCAAACTAATTGTATGAATAACTGTTAATGCAGGTGATGGTAAAAGTTTTAATGAGTGGAGATGGGGATTTTTTTTGCTGGCAGAAATCTTGGATGGCTTAAACCTCAACATCAAACAGTTTCAGCAAATGTGTATCGCTGCAGGATGTGATTATCTCAAAAATGTGAAAGGTGTCGGGATAGTTAAAGCATTTCAATTTGTTAGTTCCAAATTCGATTTGTTGGAGCTACTATCCCAAAGAGGAGCATCTGAATAATACAAAGAAAAAGCTGAGGGAGTGTTCAGACACCAAACAGTTTTTGACCTGGAAAAATGTTCAGCTGTTCCTCTAGAGAAATGGGAGACTGACCCTTCTATGGAAGTTCAGAATCTGTGGAAAGTATCTTTATCCATGATGCACCGTTGTTAAACAGAAGGGATTTTCTAGCACGCATTATTGGGATTTATATTGAATTTCGTAAACATACTAGTTTAATATTAATGCAGCATCGAACTATACTATGTTCAGACAATGATATGTGAATATATATTTAAATCATAAATCCAAGACTTCTTGGGCGTTGAACTAGTAACACAAAGGTCGCAGCTTCGAAACCTGCCGTGGCAAGCTGATATTGTCAGCTTACGTGGTTGGTATATGTATATAAGGGGAATGAATACTAGAGTCTTCACTGTGTTGATCACAATGAGTTAGTCAGGGGGGTTGGAGGCAGTTCTGTCATTGGAACTTTTTTCACGTATCAGTGAGCATTCTTTTTTCACAAAAAGTTGAAAGTTACGAATAAAAGCGTCTTATTCTATTTCAAGTGTAATACTGCTGTCGAAGGGTAGTGGGATTCATGCTAACCCGAAGGAACAGAATAGTAAAAAAGAGTCACTTTTGTGGCGTGTAAACATCGAGAACCCGAAGACAATCGTCTATAGTATGAACGAAACCGCTACAAACATGGCCTCGAATACCGAATACCGTTAAATGGCCTCGAATACCGTTAAATGGCCTCGAATACCGTTAAATTTACAACGGACAGTCCAGCGATAAATCACCCTACTGTCAACAACCAAGAGGTAGGATCATTAGACGTACTTTTAGCAGAAAATACAGGCGAGAAATCTGGGGAAATCGATGTAAACAAGGCTAGCTCGCTCGGGGTAATCCCAGAATTAGCCGAAAATACTTCATCTGTCTCGACTAACGGGCCATCTACACGGCCAAAAAGATCAGCAAAACCTTCGGAGAAGTCTATTGGTAAAACAGAATTCAGTCAGATCTAGCAAAACTAGAAAAATTATGGCGAAATACGGCAAGCGCTGTAACTAAATTACAGGAAGCACCCGATTCCATAGAACAAATAAAATCGCATACGTCAGAAGTACTTAAGTACGTTCGTGCTTTCACTAGTATCACGCCGTTTCTTTATAATTTTTGGAGTTCCTTGCTGGCCTCAGTGATCCACAACACCAAAAGGAATACGAAACATTGCAAAAACAAAGAAATAATCGCAGTCAGTAATTTTAACAGCCATAAACGAGGCAAATGAACGTAAAAAGGAACTTTTGAAAGAAATTAACTCCCCACCGTTCCTGTAGTTCGCTAAAGTAAGTACAAATGCAAAAATGGCGATCATTGCGTGAGTCGCAGTCTTCTGGCCCAAAAGAAGATGGAAGAAAAGGCCCGAATTGAAATTTTGCGATTGGAAGAGGAAGCTGCAGTCGCCGTAGCTAAAGCTCAGGCCATCGATAATGAACTGAGCGTCGTAGACAATAGAGACTTTAAGATCGCGCGACGACGGACGTCAACTGGATGTAATTTGACAGGCTTTCCATGTCGTTCTTCAGAAAAACCTCGTCGTGTTTTACTTGGAATGTCAAATTGCAGGATTCGACGTTGTGGATAAAACGGGAGTACTTTGAGTGGATTTTTTACAGAAATCGTTTCGTTTTTCAAAATTTGTTGTTTAAGAACATTTTAGAATATATATGATTACTTTGTAAGCATACCTTTTACGGAGAAAACTCCGTGTGACATTTTAAAAGATATATTTTAACAAGCATGCACAACATCAAAGGATGGACAGAACATCCATCTGTTTTCTAAGTTTTGATGGCACAATTAAGACTATTTTATACATGATAGTGATTCTCTAACGGACTAAATATCTTTGTTTGCATTCTGTCATTGTACAGGTAGTGGATATATGATGGAATGGACAAGAGAACATGATATAATATTGTGTAGAGTAATATTATCAACGAATCCCTCCTCTGCCAGAAAAGCAAGGGGTCTTGTTGCAAATGCTTTAAATAACATAAGCCAACCGAAATTTGATGTAAACAAAAGATCCGTCCGAGATCACCTATCGATTATTCAAAAAGAGGTATAGTCAATGCAGGTAAAACTTACGCATTTTCAGAAAACTTTTGTTTTCTCTGTGAAATACTAACCTAGCTCAAAGTTAGATGTTTATTACCATAGCTTACCTTAATGTCTTTGATATACATAGTGAAATTTAATACCTCAGCAATTGTATATCGAATACAAACAAAAAATGTTTGCGCAATTTTTACCCTCCAAATCGGAGAAAAATTACGCACCCAAATTTCATTTTCCTGTTATTGCACTATGTACATAAGACTTCGTACTTTACATTAACATTTTAATCTCTCACAATAGGTAAATATAGAAGATAACGTCTGCCAGCCTTTTCAATTTATTTAATATTATAAAAGTTCCTATAAGGAAGTTAAAAGAAATTTTGTTCATGTCTATTGTCAACTATTTTAAAGGTGCCGTCAAGTCCGTTCTGCGCATGTATCACATATCAAAAGTGGGGACCCGACCTTTGGAATGTATATTAATGTTGACTGCGAGCGAACGAATCGGAACGATCAATTCAAATGAATCATAACGGTAAACTTGCGCGAGCTACTTAACGGAATAGATTTGCGACAGTTCGAAAGTGAGTATTCGTTAAAGTTGGCGAAGTCACGAGTGGTAGTTTGATATATTAACAACATTTAGGAACCAAACAGCTTCTTATAACACGCTTTTTAAGCGGAAAAGCTTAAGGTTGAAGCCAGTGCTTCTCTGTTAAGTTTGACCACTCTTTCAAATTTTTCTTTCAACTTGGAGTATGCTGGGACATTCCATTTTCCCGATTTTAATGAAATGACCTCAAGTGGACCAACAATAATACCATGAATAAAAAATAGACCAACCAAATTATTATTGGGAATAGACGACAGTCTAATTCGATGCCACTGACAGGACCATCGTCCATCGATATCATCAAGAAAGCGACGGGTTGCCTTACCAACATATAGATCAGCTTTCTTTTTGCCATTGTAAATAATGCCATACCACGGTTGGACCACAGATTCGGAGGGCTTAGTTTTTTCCACAACTCTTTCAATGCTCCTTCGTCGCTCCTCCGGCGCTGATTCGTTGCCTTTTTCTTTCTCTAAATCATCCCTTGCAACAGACTCATCAACGTGATCATCACCAAGGTTACCAAAGTCAATCTGCGATTTGGCTTTTGACGATTTATTTTTCTTCTAGATTTATCTACATACATACCCGTACGTCTTCGGCAAGGTTTCATTAGCAATATGTGCCCTGGTGTAAACGTTGCCCCGCATTGCATATCTTAAATGACTTACGCCTGATATTTGTTAAAATTGCTTGTTCATAACCATCAAGGTTGTTTGTTAACACTCAATATACAAGGAAAAACTAACTCAACCACAAAAATAAAACTGATAAATAACGGTTTTGGTATGTTTACTGCGCTAGCGCTTTGGTTTACGTTTTAACAATTGGAGGGACATTGGACACAAAGGGGGAAAGTTACGCACGCAGTAGAGCGCTACTCGCACAAGGTTATTTCAAACCAAAGTTAAGTAGGTTAAAGGTCATACAACAAACCATCAAAACATGAGATTTTCGCTGGGCTAGGCAAAGCGAGAAAGTTTAGTCATTGTCTTTGAAACTTGATATCCGGTCAAAAGCGGTAGTCGACGAAAGCGTTCAAAATTCAAGCAGATAATTACGCTGTATGTATGAGTTTACTGCTTAGAAATATGAAGAAAAGGTTAAACTATTCTAATGAAACACTTTAGAATGTCTCCCAGAACATGGTTAGTGCTTAAATTAACTGCGTACGTTTTACCCACATTGACTACAATGAATACTTGAGATGTTTTGGCTATGAAACTGGCAGGGATTGGAATAGCCAATGGTGCGTAATTACTGTATTTTAAGCACTTTGTTGGTACTAACAACAACATTTCATGGGAGTGTACTAGCCTGCACACAGACATAGAGGGTCAAGGAAAGCATAGTTACATGTACTGTTAGCTTGCATGGAGACTTCTTACCCAAGATGGGCGGCATGCAGGCTAACCTACCATAATAAATTCAAAATCTAAACAGTACAAATATTTTTAGATTATAATTTTTCATGTAACATGCATGCAACTCACCCCAGAATGGTCTGCCATCTAATTTCAAATTAAACTGTAGCTTGTTCCCACAGTCAACACCATACATTTGATGTAATCACATTTCACGAATACACCACACTAAGACAGAAACGAAACTAACTTGTCCTCCTTGTAGCATATCTGGCAACTTAGTTATTCCCATAGTTTATAAACTATGCAAAACACTGTCTCTTTAATGGCACAAATTTGGTTTTTCGTTGGCAAAATAGGGAAATATCCTTGATTACCACAAGGTTCCCAGTTTGTCCCTCAGGAAAGTGATTCCAAAAAAATGTGTGCACCTCCAGCAGCTTTTGTTTTTATAACAACAGGCTAGAGTAAAACTAGTAGTACTAGCTATTTAATAATAGGAAAGTTAACCTTACTGGCGTAAGGCCAAGGGTCATTACGCTATTAAGTGGATTACTGACACCATGTTCCTGAACACGTTTAGGTGTTTGCAGATTAAATACATTCGTAGCGGTTCTAGTATGCTTGATCTGCAACCTGCAAGTACAAATTAAGTTCACATGTTCATCACTATTCCCTTATTTTCGAGTTTTTCACATACATAGAGCGTGTACTCAACAGTAAACAGTCTCAACAATACTATACACAGACTATTTTAGCTTACCTCGTCTTTTGTTGAAAACGATCATCCGAGATAAGCAGAACTCAGCAAGGTCTTGCCAGTTTCCGGTGTGCTCATCACCCATAATTGCCAGTAACTTTCCTCTAGTTTGTTTATCTGGAACTTTCGTAGTTTTACGAGGTTAACGGGAGCCACTACGGCTTGTTGTGCATGCGAAAGGAGAGAGTATTCAGAGCATGTGTTGAGATCTTGTTCAAGATAATCATCCACGTCTCTCTTCACTTCATACTCCCTTTATAGCATCTCCACGAACAAGTGGGCGACCTTTAATGCATACCCCAGTCTTTGGGCAGTTGAAGGCTTGTCAAACACAGTCCTTGAAGCCGCATAATTTTTGACTGTCGCAACAACCAGGTTGAACTGGTCTGGTGCCAGATCTTCCTTGATGGTCACTGTGTGCATTGCCAACTCTTTTCTGGCCTAGAAGTCTGGCCTTGGGACACATACATTGACTTGCCTGCCCAGACTTTTTCTAGAATCGAGCTGCCATACATTAAAATGATTGGGTCACTTCTCACGACCAACGTTATGTTGTCGGGTGTCATTACTGCTGCCAGCAGGATATTTGTTGTCTGTGAGAAGTAACCCACCTTCATAACGCAGCCTTGTATTTTCTGCGTCAACTATCGTCTCCCGAAACTGGCACGTTCTCATGTGCCTCACAATTTGTGCTTTACCACAAACCCAAGAAAATACTTTCTTGTTTTCTTCTACAACATTTTCCAAACCTTTTACTTGTTTCTTGAGATCATGCATCTGCTTTTTGATATCAGACAATACTTGCATGGCAGGTAATCGCTTGTTGCAGGAAATACTGTGCAATATCCTGTAAGTTTGTTATGGTAGAACAAACAGTATCGAACTGCCCTTTTTTATGTGAGCTGCCACAAACAACCAGGGGCTCTGGAATCTTCTAAAAGGTATGGATGTCGCATACCCTGAATGCAAAGTGCCATGCCCTGAGACTATGGTATAGTAACGTTGACAAGATAATCAATATAGGGATTTTTACCAGGAAGCAGTCATTGTGATCCGACACCTTCTCATGATACAAAGTAGTTTACTGAGTTCAGTGTGGGTGGAGTGTGGGTGTCTGGACACCCGCTGCTTCCAGCGCTTGTGTCAGTGGCTCAATGTCCAAAATGACAGGAAAGCAGGGTTTGCTAAAAGTTCGCGAAATCACAGACAAAATTAGTTTCAAGTATGCTTATATTGCTCTCTTACCTTCCTTCTACACGATCTAGGTCTAAAATGAAATTCCTCCAACCACTGTTCAGAACAAATGTAATCTTTATAATAATAATGACTTACAAGACTTAACAAGTATTAACAAATCAATTTAAAGAATAATTCAAGTTAATTTAAAGCAACTTTAAAAAGATAAGTTTTTAAAAGTGATTTAAAAGTGTCAATATTATGATAGTGTCTGTCTTCCGGTAAAGAGTTCCACAAGGTTAGAGCAGCAACAGAGAGGGCTCGGAATCTGTCGGTAAGTAAATGATAGGACTTGGATATAAACAAGTTATTTTCTGAAGATCTTAGTTGATGCTTTGGCACAAAGGGCTTTACAAGCTCTTTCAAATAAATAGGCGCAAGATCATGAATACTTTAAACGTTAATAAAATCACTTAAAAAAAACATTCTTTGCTCTACGGGCAACTAGTGTAATTCCCTCAAGATCGGAAGTCGACTGCGTCCGCTTGTCCCATGTCATGTGATCACATTACACATATAAAAATAATACAACACTATGTGAAGTTTTGTTCTATTAAATGACACAGTCACGGAAATAGGGCTCTTACTTCGTGTAGCAGACACAGAAATTTGCATGAGTAAAATGTTAGTTAGCACTGTGCAGAACTGCCTCGTCCTTTAAAAATCCCGTTTATTTTATCTAGGATAGGTTTCATCCATGAATTGGACAACTCTAGGACAAAAATAAACTGGATTTTTTAAAGAA
Source organism: Chrysogorgia sp. JL179-B06 (assembly GCA_035772405.1). Classification (NCBI taxonomy): domain Eukaryota; kingdom Metazoa; phylum Cnidaria; class Anthozoa; order Scleralcyonacea; family Chrysogorgiidae; genus Chrysogorgia; species Chrysogorgia sp. JL179-B06. The sequence continues at coordinate 62,284 of JAYKKM010000397.1, read as the reverse complement.
CCTGGCAGTTCTATACAGTGCTAAATTTCTGTGTCCGGTACACAAAGTAAGAGCCCGAAATAGCAATCGAGGATATTTTGATGTCGTTTTAATTATAATTTAAATAGCGAGTTTCAGTTGACATACGTTAGTGGAACAGAGCCTTTAAGCCGCACTTTAGATGCCCCAACTATTTGATTTAAAGTTCATCATCTTGCCAAGAAAAAGAGTAGGGGGAGACCTTGTCTCGACATTGTTGGTTTCTTGTTATTGTTGTGGAATAATTGAATGTTCCCTCCAAACATTTTCGTAACCATAGTTATTTGTTGAAACTACTAGTATGACGCCAAGTTGTTTGAGCAGGATCATTGATCTATGGTTAATCTAAAGCTTTCTCGTCCCAAATATATATACGCCACAGTATCAGCTAGCTCTTGTGGTTTCATCGAAATGTTACTGTGCAGAAATTTCTTCTATTTTTTACCCTTTATAGCCAGCACGACAAGTTAAAAGCAGCTAATGTGATAAATAATTAGCTAATTTAAAGATAAATATTAGAGCCCAGCAAATGACTTTGAGACAAGACATAATAAGAGATTTAATTGCTAACGTTTCGTTGCTTGCAGCGCAACATCATCAGAGCAGTTTAAGATAGTCAAAAATTATTGGTATATATATACACATAGATTCTAGTATTAGATTACAAACGCTCAAAGTAGGATAACAAATTTGAAATTTAAAATTACAAGAACAGTGAAAGGTAAATAAGGTATCATGTTTCAGCTAGTCAAACGAAAGATTATTTGAAGGTATTTAGTAAGGATTACAAGGATTAGTCACTAGTTAGAATAAGGAAAGTGGTACTGAACTAATATAGCATTAAGAATGGGGTTATTAGGGGTGGTGCGGAGCTTAAATTTTTTGGTATTAGTTGTGGTGTATAATGTAGGGGGTCTGGGGGTGAATTGAAATCTGGAGGCTCTGAAATGCAATTTCCAGCATTCTACAGAAGATATTCTTGGAAAAAATCAAGCGAGATGAAGATCAAGTATTTCACGCAGTTCGATGACTTCACGACCAAATTAACGATAACATCCATTGAATTATATACTGTGATGTTATTAATAATATTGTAGCGGTACATTCCTTATATTCAAACAGCAAACGGTAAGTCTACTTTAAAGATATTTCGTTTTTAAAATTGTGAGAATTGGGGAAAAATGGGAAATCAGGATTGAATGTCAATATGCGACATGCAGAAACCCGTTGGGTTGTTGGAAATACAAACCAGGCACAACTCAGTTAGAAACATAATAGCAATGCATAACAAACTTGTTCACTGTTCTATTACTTAGTGTTTAAGTTTACACTTTACAGACTCAATAGTAAACAAAAAAGTTTTGAAACATTCTAGCGATGGCCACACGCCTCGCCATCTGCGCTGCACGTGTGAATAGCTTGCGTGATTATGATCAGCGCAACGTCTGCCTGCTTCTGCGATTATTTGGCGGCCAAGGTATTAGAATCGCAAAACTAATACCTTGTAGGATTACGTTGTTAGATATACAATTATTCGCATCGTTCTTATCTATGAAGGAGAACTTATGCCTTTATTTTGTTATATATGGATTCAAGAAGGTTTTCCTTTCGTCAGATAAGTTCTAGTCACCATATCAAAGCTTCAAAATTGTTATAAATAATTGCTCTTTGTTTCCATATCATTGAAGTATTGAACTCCAGTGTTGGGAGCTTTTCCTTGTGAAATAGGCGAAACAGCCGATACTACATGGATGATTTATATATTGAGATGTTATATATTGTTAATGTAACGAAGTGAAAAGAATTGCAGACTTTTGGCTGCAAAATAAAAGCAGTTTTAAATCGAAATAGTAAAGCGTCTGACTTTAAAATATAAATATTGTACCACCTGTGGTGAAATTTAACACCGAAAATCCGCGTTTCTTGTCAAGCCAAGGTATTAGTTTTCAGATTCTAATACCTTGAGGTTTTCAAACACTCGTCAAACACTCGTCGCTAAAGTTTCAAACACTCGTCGCTAAAGTCGCTAAGGATGTTGCACGTGTCAGCGAGGACGGTACGGTAGTGTGGAATACTAAACTCTTTAGTGGTTAGCTACCAGGTAATTGAAATCAAACAATCAATAACAAAGATGTTGTTTTCTTTCATTCCGTCTCTGTTCTATAAAAATAAGTACTTTCTGATGGAATAATTATATTATTTTACCATTCATTATTTCAATCTGGAGAAAAAAGGTATTAGACTAATACCTTTAATACCTTAACGTGCTGCCCCTGTAATAGTAAACATTGTATCCAACCAAAATACTCTATGTAGTTGTCAATATAATGATTCATAAATACACGGTGGTCAGTTGCCATGACTTTTTCCCCTGGAGTCATGTTGCAAAATCACACTTGTACTTAGTTTAATTGCACACCTATCTGATGCAGCTGAAGAAGTTGATTTTCAAATGCACAATGGTTGATTCGGACCTGAAATGGCGGCTGTACTTAGAAAGGCTATACTTCGTTTACGACCTAGCAAACTAAAACCGATTATAATAATCATTAGTATAAATTTACAAGTTTATCACAAATCCTCAATTTTCATTGGCTGTTCATTGGCTCAATTTTCATATCTGCTGATATAAACCTCTGGGATAAGCCAATAAAAATATCATTTTAAAGCAATTGACCAATCACTTTGCATCTTATACTGTATGCTCTGTTAAATGCTTTCTTAAACTTTTTCTCGCAACAATGGCGTCGAGATTTGTGGACATTTCAAATGAAGAAATTGAAAATTTAATTGAAGCAGCATTTCCGAAAACAACAAAAAATGCAACAAGATATCGGATGAGAATTATTAATGGTAAGATAGTATTATCTTTCTTAAATTCAAACAATATTATAGCAAACAAATTTTTTAAACGCCTTTTCGCTACAAAAAATTTCCGAAAACATTTTTGTCATGCCTTTGTTTTATAAACAGTGGCTAGAAAATCGACCTGAATACACAGTCTCAATACAAGAAATGTCAAAAGAAGAATTGGCAAATTGCTTAAAAATGTTTTACCTTTGTGTTCGTAAGAAAGATGGTTCATTTTTTAAAGTGTCGTCACTGAAATCAATCCGGGCAGCAGTCGAAAGATTTGTTAGAGGCACCTGATAGACCGAGACAAACGCTGAGACGCATATACGAAAAAACCTAACCACTATTATACCACAATGGCAAGACGCATTGGATTACAGAAATCTAACAACACATTTGGTAAACAATCACTTTATTCTTCTTAACTATATTATGTCTATAGAAATATTATTTATCTTCCAACTTGCCAACGTTGACTGCCAGCCCGAAACCCTGCTGATGAGACCGTAAGGTCGAAACGATCGTCCAGGGTTATCCCGATGAATGAAAGCACATACTATTTTACGCATCTTTTAAATGTCCTTCTTCTTATTTTATATTCATACTCTGTTATTCAATTTTACACTGCATGTCCAACCGCGCCGTGAACTGCCATTTGACACGTGTTATAGCCCGTTGGCTAAACATGCATGTTATTCAAATTACTCACTTTCACCCCACAATGTCCACTATTATGCATATACAACACCAGCATGGTTCCAATAAGCTACATTTAAACCGAAAAAGTCGAGAGTGAAAGAGTTAATTTAATTAATGCATTTATTTGTTGTGTAAAGTAAGTGTTGTTTGGATGCTTTTTCTTTTGATGTATGGTTTTAATTAGGTTTTTTATGTTTAGGTCTTCCCACTGAGTGTTATGTTTTATGTTGTGACCATATGATGACACGCATGACGGAATGTTTGCTGACCAACAAAGTGAAATCAATCTACAACGTGGAAGCAAAGTCACTCATTACCAAAAGAGAATGGGATAACCTGGTTCATCATCTTGAATCAAATATTAATGCAAGAGGTGTGTGAGGTGGTAATTTCAAGTTCCTTTTTGAAGCTGGAAAGAATAAACTTCAGCAAGTCTCTCTTAACAAGACCTGTGCACAGCTGATCTCTGCCCCTCCCTCATTCTTTGAAGATGCTACTCCACACATATTGGACGGTGTTTCCCAAGACATATTCCTACCTAAGCCATTGCCATCTGCTCTTCAGCAAGCTTTTCAATGGCCAACTACTAGCATAACAGAATTGATTGTGAAACCCTGATATGGAAGCACCACTTCAACATGCACAAGATAAATCGTATGGAACCTAATCCTGTTCTTGTTAAAGACAAGAACGGGTCTCTAGACCCGAATAATTATATGTTTGGTGTGTCTGATGTGAAGATTTACAGCTATGTGAAATCAGCTAACATTTTTCATGGACTTATGTGCTTTCAATATGGGAGTGATGCCATTACACCTTACATGACCAGGTGTGTGGACATTGTTCCAATTTTCCTCAGGTCATTACCATTCAGATCAGAGGTTTTTTCAGCATTCGTCCCATGGAGGTGGTTGGAAGTACCAAGATCCTTTGCTAAACGTGTTTAGCCACATGTATCGACAGATATGGGAAGGTGTTCGCTCTACAGATGCAGAAAATTTTGGAATTGAAAAAAAGGAATGTGTGGAGGGCAGGTTCAGTGATGGCGTGGAAACATCAACTTCCGAAAGGGATTCTGTGGATGATCTTGGTCCTCTATAAGCGGCAAACGGTTCCTTGGTTGGCTCATTTGCATCAATTAAGCTTAACCAAAACAAGTTAAAATAAATCATATCTGGTAAAGGAGGTCAAGTCCTTGATATAGCCTCTATCCCTGCACACCTGCCTGTCAATATAACTGATTTCAACCCAATAGGAGTGCGACAAGGGCAGTGCAAGTCCAGGAATCACCACTTCTTTTTAGAGAAATTGGGCTATTGTATCACCACAGTCTGTGTTGGATGCGAAAGATTCTAAACAGGCACCAGAGTAAAATCCAAGCAGCACCAGGAACCTCTGCCATGCACATAAAAGTAACTACAGTTGCAGAAAATCAATTTAAACGATGCGGTGCACTCAGAGATTTGAAGCAAACACTGCATTGCAGAACAGACCTCTTGAGAAAAACATTCGCCTTCATAGTTCTGAAACAGACATGAAGAAAAAGCTGGTTGATGTTTGTCGACGACCCAGATGGGTTGATCGTAGTCAAGGTTTAGATACGTTTCAAGAACTCTTTATCCCATTACATCACACACTAAATGAGATGAGTTTGAACATAGAAAAGAGTATAGAACTTCTCTCTCCAACCAAAATGATGTCCCTCTCTAGAAATGGAATCAATTGGAAAGAAAAGTTTAAACTTGTAACTGTATTTTATTATGATGTTAGCTTTAGACGCTGAACTACTGATGTGGAGCACGTATTGGGAAAACTTTAAGGGACCTCACCCTGACAGTATAGCGACAAAAACTGTGAGGTTTGAAAATATTAAAGTAGTACTTAAGATTTTAGGGACGTTACCCATAACTTCATGTGAGTGTGAGCGAAGTATTTCAGCACTTAGAATATTGAAAAACTATCAGAGAAGCACTATGGTTGCTGATCGTCTTAATGGTCTGGCTTTGATGATGATTCATCAGGAAATTGTGCCAGACAATGAGAAAGTAATAGATAAGTTTTCCGTTGGAAACACCAGGTCCCAAGTAACTTGCACGTTTGAGCTGTCTGGATGTCAGGCACCAGATACTCGCCTGTTACACCTCTACCCAAGCAGACACTGTTTGGTTTAAAGATACTCAATTCTCTACATCATCCTAGCCAGAAATAAAGCAGGAAAACGGGAGGCAGCAATAATATCTTTTCTACTGTATATTTTATTTGTAAAAACAGAATTTCATGAAAATTGCGTTAGGGTGGGTGGTGGCTCATTAATTTCGGGTTAAGTTGGCTGGGATGATGTAGAGAATTGAGCTCCTATGTCCATGAAATGTTCCATTATGGTCACTAATAAAAGCTTCTCACCAGACAGTGTCTGCTTGGGTTGAGGTGGCGTGTATCTGGCCCTGAAAACCAGACAGGTCTGGGTATGTGGGGCTCATCAGTCATGGAAGGCAGTCCACCTAGGAGAAGGAAAACTCTGATTTCAAACCCTTGGACCTTCACTTGTGTGTTGGTCCGGCTGTCCATGTCAGATTCACTGACTGCAACAACATGTTACTGTGTTTGACGTGTTTCCTAGGCATGCTGATGAGCTCTGATATTTAGCGACACAGCCAAATTTTTATGACATGTGACTGACTACATTATCAAAGTTCAAATTGGACAAAAAACGTATGAAAAATAATAAAATGTTTCATAAAAACATGTCTGAAAACATTTTATATAAAAACATGTCTGAAAAGTGCTGTCAGATTGTGGGAAATGCCATTTCAGAGACCCAAATTCAAACATTTCTGGGGGTATGGCCCCCTAGGTATATGTACCCCCATTTTGACTGACGTATAAAAATTCCTAGATCTGCCCCTGGGGGACGACATTAGTGACGTTTTACACAGACTGTTTAAAAAGTTTGTGGAATTTCTGCATCGTATACGTGTTCGCTTGCATGTTGGTAGTACTTTAACAATTCAGATTTGAATTGGCCTATAGAGAGATTAGGACATCGTAAATATGATGGCAACGAATTGAAAATTCTTGGTGCCCTACAATAGAAGATATTCTGGAAAGTTAGAGTGTTTACTTTAGGAATATTTAAATTAATTGTTATTTGTTTTATCTGTTCGCGTGGTTACACGACTGTAAAACTTGACGGAGATGTAAGGATCATTTGAAGCTAATGTTGACTTGAAAACGTATATCAAGTCCAGGTACTTGTGCCACTACGATAGGGGTAACAGTTCTGTTTTCAGAAGTCTACACTTATAGCTAACGTCATGAGATCTAAATGGTAATGTAGCACGATAGCTCTGTGCTACCATGTTATCGTTACAAAAATAATGAAACATTCATATAAGTTACGATAGCGTCGTGCTATTTTAACAAGAATGATAAAATATTGATATATATATATTGGACAATGGTGTTATAGTTATTATAAAATCGCTTTTTTCAAAACAATTTTTGGTGACAATTGGTTCGTTTTGTTCAACACCCCAAATACTCTATATGTGGTTTCATTAACAAGAAGACACAACGTAGGCTCTATTCTCGTAAGCTCTCACAATTCAGTATTCACCAGATTTGCACGCCTATGTAGTGGAAACAAAACGAAACCCACACCTGGATTTGCTTCATTCTGCTCCTGTTCAGCTCTGGTATTTATACATAGTCAGATCTCACTCTCTGTTAACTTATGCATATTTTATCAATACCAGTATTGTAGCTTTTTGATTGCTGATAAAGCTAAACAGTTCCTTTTTTACTTTTTAGTTAACTGGTTGGCAACAGCAGGGTCACCAATAAAAGGCTCGTAGGTTAGGGAAGACCAGCAAGGTTTGTGAGCGTTACACTTCAAAACTGGTAAAGATATATATATATATATATATATATATATATGTGTATGTGTATGTGTATGTGTATGTGTATGTGTATGTGTATGTGTATGTGTATGTATGTATGTGTATGTGTGTGTATGTGTGTGTATGTGTGTGTATGTGTATGTATGTGTATGTATGTGTATGTATGTGTGTATGTGTGTATGTGTGTATGTGTGTATGTGTGTATATGTATATATGTATATATGTATATATGTATATATATATATATATATATGCTTTTTATTTATTTTATTTTATTTTGCTCCTATGTGCAGTTTTTTAAAAGCATGATGGATAAATTACAGTATTAATGTTTCTCTTTGGTATGCAGGTGTCCATTGATCTCACCTCTGATAGTGATGAACATAGTGAACATTTGGTGAGTATCATTCAAGGCTGGCAATGTGATGATGACACTTATTCTCTTGGGAAAATAGCTGTTTACTTAAATTTATATGCGTATAACTGAGAATTGAAATTATACATGTAGCATAATTATTTAGTATTCAGGTTGATATAGTCTGTTTGCAGACTGTCCAACCCCTGGCCCCCTTTCTCCCTTGATGGCCTCTGTTAGAGAGGAGGCAGGTGAGAGACTGGGTTTATATGACAGTGCAATAAGAAAACTTGTTACAGTGGAACACAGCCATATGATCACCCTATTTGTCTATCCATACAGTTATATAGAAACAGTGGAAGTTGGAGAGAAATTGTAGTGGGGACAAGAGCCCACTGCATGTTTCCATTTTAATTTGAGTTCTTCCAAACTTCCATGAGTGTTTCTATTTAACTGTATGGGAACACAGAGAAAATATTTTCTAAGTTCTTTTATAAAATAACCCATGAAAAAAGGTGTGAAAAGTTTGTGTTTCCATTGAATTATAATCCTCAAGTTAAAATGGTGAAAATTTTGTACCAGCACAATATACTATTTTTGTTTGTTAAATTTTGAAGCAGTCCCCTAATACCCCTTAACCACCACACTTTCTAACTACCAATATTATCCACACATCTCCCAAAGTAACTGATTCCATAAGATTTGGGAAATATTTTTAAGAACCATTTTTACATCATACAAAATCTGTTTTTGCTAGTGTGTATTGTCAAAAAATTTCATTTTCAAATGTGTTGCAAAGTTGCATGCATCGGATTGAATTAAAAACATTCTTCCTCCAGAAAGCATAAGGTCAGAATGGATTAGCACCATATATGATGATCTATATTGCCAAAATCTGCCAAATAATATTACTAATTTATCAGCCTACATGTACTAATTTTATGATTTCCTGCATGTATGCTTGACCACCTGTCACCAGTTACATAATACAGTAAGTTACAGGCTCATATTTGTTGACAGAATATCCCCTCCATTTACCATGTCCTGATATATGAGCAGACATGACTGTTTGGAGATGGTTCAGCTTACTCATGTTACTCGTACATTTTGGTAGGATATAATTGATATAACAGAATCATTTGAAAAGCTGTCACCAAGCCCACCCAAGAAAAAGATTAAAGTTGAACAGGTTGGTTAAGCCTCAACATGTCCATTTTTATTACTGTAAGAATTTTTTTAAATTGTTTTAAAGGTGTCTATGTATGCATGGGTCAGTAATTTAAACAATTACTGTACACTTTTTCATATAAAACTTGTACTGAAATACATCACAGAACTTCTATAAAGGCACCGAAATACATCACAGAACTTCTAACGGCTTATAAGCATGGACGTTCTCTTAGATCTGCAACTCAAAACTTTCTGGTAGTGCCAACCTCCAACACAAAGACCTATGGTGACAGATCGTTCTCAGTTGCTGCTGCCAAACTTTGGAACTCTCTACCAGTTTATATAAGAACCTCTGACACTCTAACTTTAAGACTTAGAACTATAAAAACTTATTTTTTTACTCAATATTTTAATGTATTATAATAATGTTGTATATAGAATAGTTTTTATTTGACTTATAGAATAGTTTTTATTATTTCGCTTAATTAGGTGTGCGCTATTTTATTGTAAAGCATTGAGACACTGTGTAATACTCTAACTTATTATTATTATTATTTCGTAAATATTTCTTGAGTGATACCTGAAAGTACATGTTCATGGCAACCATGTAAATATATATTTTTGTTCAAGTTAGGGCAGATCCATGACTTTTTGAAAAGGGAAGGGGGCATAAAGGAAAGTGCTCGAGGTGTGAGAAATATCTTTTTATATCTGTTTGTGATTATGTGGGCCTCCAAAATGCTATTTAGCAACTTATTACTTTTACTCTTTGATTATCTTGCGTTTAAGCCAGAAGAATTGATAAAGTGCACCCATGCCCTTTAATGGGTTAAGAAAGTTTTTTGTAGAATATTTCTGACCAAAATGTGAATGAAATATCTTACCTTTTTGACCTTCTTTCAAATTATATGCAAGCCATTGAGCATGTGCTCCCAAACTCTTTTTAGAAGCATGCCTTTTGTTCACATGTATATGGGTATAAAAGCTGTATATATTTTTGGTTATCCTATTTATAAAGTATTGTGCTTATTGACCTAATATTTGGGGGTTGGAATACTGTGTTTTTGTATTTTAACATTTTCAGCTGTCAAAATTTCGTAAAAGTCTATCATTTCAAGAAGAAAGGTGAGACATTCTTAGTTTTATTTTAAGTAAACTCCTGTGTTGTGAAGGCTTGTGTTATTTTTTATAGTTGAAATTCAAATACTGTACTTAGGTGACCTGTGTGAAAAAGCGGTTGAAACCGGTTTGTGCGGAACCGAAGCGTGGAGGAACTAGTTTACTATATGTTTTCTTAAAAGTTTCCTTTTATATTTTTTATTATTTTTCTTTTTGCGACAAATAAAGTTCGCTCGAACATCCTATATACCAAATAAGTTCCATTTTCCTGTTGTTATTCTGTTGTATATATTTAACAATGTCAAGATCAAAGATCAATACAAAACAAGCCACGACGTAATAGACCATTTGCACAATAAGGGATAAGGGATAACTCAAAAGGACCTGTCCAGTCCTTTCGCGGCTTTTCCAAAATTCGTCAAATTTGTTTTTCCAAATTTGTCGTCAAGTTTTAGCGAGTCTCAAGATTTTAGCAATCTTTTGGATATGTTTATATCTTTTGGATATATTTTGGAAAAGCCGCGAAAGGACTGGACGAGTCCTTTTGAGTCATCCCTTTTAGCTGAAACCCTAGAATACTTGCAAAGCTGTAGTCACCCAAGGCTATCTCACGTCATCATGCAAATGGTTATTAGCTTGTAATACTGTTATATTCAGTTATATTCAGATGAATAAGACCATGTTACTATTAAACGTCATATGTGCGTATGTGTGCTCTACATATTTTCACATACTGTAACATATTTTCCCTTCTGATATATCTCTTACAGAGAACAACCAGAGGTGACTAAAGAACCACAGTTCCACAAAGGAGATCTTGGGTGTCCTGTGTATTTGCCCTGTGCCCCATTTTTCTCTTCCAATGAGGCATGTGAAATCATTCTCAATCCTGGCGAGAACGTTTGCACCAACATTCCACTAGGTTGCAGAAGGACCGCTACATTTGTCTTAGACACTTCCTGTTTTGATCATGCTGATGATTTTAAGGCAGATGATAACGGCTCGTTCCGTCACCATGGCACCAAATTCGAATTCATCGAAATGAATGATGACGGAGAAGTTACACGCATCGATAAACCAGAAACACTCGAACCAGGGCAGTACAAATTATCTCGGACTTACTGGGTACACAACTCCACGAAGACTTTTAAAAGAAGAACCATCACATTATTAGATCATGCAGGTGACGTCTGGCCTGTAACAATTCTTCAGTATTCGAATACCGGCAAGGAAGAAGATGTCGTACTGCAGCCTCATAAGAACTCAAAGAAAAATCGTCAGCCGTATTATGCTACCGCGACCAGTATAAAACAACGTATAGAAGAGAAAGCCAAGACCTCCATGGGACCATCAACGATCTTTGATGAGTTGTACGAAAGAGGTGGTGGGATTGTAAAGGGTACTTCGTTTGCATCAGTACCACGGGGTATCAGCCAAGTAAAGTATGAGAGGAAAAAACTGAGACAGCAGCATTCAAACGATGTATTGGCTGAACTAATATGTAAGTGTAAAGAGTCGAAGGGCGAATTCCTTCATTCGTTGCAAGTCAGCCCTGACGTGAGAGTGGTCCTAGCTACAAAAGCGCAGATTGCAGATTTGGTGAAATTCTGTTGTGATCCGGACAAATTTTCAATACTAGGCATTGACGTCACGTACGATATTGGCAAATTCTTCGTCACGACAACAACATATAGACATCTGATGCTGCTTGACAAAGAATCTCAAGCCCATCCAAATTTCCCTGGACCGATGATGATACATACTGACGAGGGATCTGAAGCGTTTCACTATTTCATGAGCACGCTAAGGGAACTGAACAGAGAGGTTGAGAACATACTTTTCGTTGGATGCGATCGTCAAAAGGCAATTGTAAACGGCCTGTCAGCACAACTACCAATTGCGCGTTTCTTGGCCTGTAAGAAGCACGTGGAAGATAACATCAAACGCAAGATGAGCTCTTTATTCATCCCCGTGGAGGCCAAAGCACAATTCTTAATTGATATTTTTGGTGACAGGACCAGCAAAGGCTTGATCGACAGCGACTCCACAGGAGATTTTGACGCCAGACTCTTGTCTCTGGAAGAAGCCTGGGACGAAAGAGAGAGCAAAGCCACTTGCAAGAAGCCACAATTTTCCAGCTACTTTGTGGCTTACATCGCCCCAGATATGAAAGAAAAGATGCTTCTTCCTGTAAGAAGAGTCGCTGGTCTCGGCGATAATTTCTATTTTAACAACTGCCCGGAGAGCATGAACAGTTGTTTGAAAAAGGAAATCGACCATCAGAAGAAGTCTTCCAGTCCTGGTAAATCATCACAGTGCTCATACGGTGAATTCACGGACATAGCTGAAAAGTTTGTCGGAAAATACCGGCGGAATGTCCATAGAGCCATTGTTGGTGATTCTCCATACACACTGGCGCCAGAATACATCGATCTCGAAGTGTGTAAAGAGGAGTGAGGGGTTCTTTCAAATGATGAGAAAATTGCTAGAATTGCACTTTTGGATGAATGCGGAGCCAGAGATTACGAAGAATCCTCTACACTTTCTTCCACCTCTGCACTACATCCATCAGGTCAGATCTTACCCGACTTCCAGCGCAGCGGTCTGCCTGGAAACATGCAGCAATCTTGGGCAAACGCGGAAACCATCCTTCAAAAGAATGGCGTTACCAGAGTACAAGGATCCACGGGCATGTTTGTGGTTATCTCTACAAGCAGTGCTAATCAAGTACACATCGTAAAGAAAGTCAATAACAGCATTACATGTGACTGTGAAGGTTTCAAAAGTCACAATATATGCTCCCACTTGATCGCTACTTGTCAAGAAGAAGGTACACTAAAAGAATTTATTGCGAAATGGCAACCCAACCTGTCCAACCTGGTGGAGTCATCCATTCCCAAGAAATCAGGAAAGAAGCCAGGACCAAAGAGAGTTCGTTTTACTCGTGCCCCAGAGCAACGCGATGTCGACCATCTAGAAGATCCCTTGGAAGACATTGACGCCTTTCCAACACCGGAAGGTTTACGTATAAGATGGCTTGAAGAATCGAGAATAATAACTTGTTACGGGTGTGAAAACAAGTTCCGTTCTTCCATGCATGCTCCTCCACCTCTCGCTCCTTATGATGTTGTGCTCTGCAGAAAACAAATAAGAGCATACACTCCCAGAGGCTCAATTGGTTTACGTTTCTCTTTGAAACCAGAGAATGTATTCTTTCACCTCAAGCGATCATGTGTGGAACTGAAAAGCTCTGAACGCATAACCGCTGAATCAATCGTGATTTCCGACACTGACAAGGAAAAGCTGAAAATAAGTCACAAGTTAATGCTAAGAAAAGAATTCGGTGTAATTGTGTCACATGATGACTGAGTTATCGTTATGGAAGGTGTGGATCGAGCTTAACGTTTAATTATATCGCTTGTGAAGTATGCGCAATTTATGACGGGCAAAAATATATTTTTTAACTGATCGCTCAAAAGGGGAATTCCTGCCGGAATACCATGTCATTAAGACTGTTAATTGAGTAGCGTAATTAACAAATTCGAGTTGTATAATTCACATTACTCTCCCCCATTAATAGATAAAAATAATGAATGCTCCTTTAAAAAAGTTTGCTAGTTGGGTTTTTTAGTGAGAAGGTGGATTGAAATGAGCGAATGCAAAGGATTAAAAGTTGTAGATTTTTTTGTTTTTAGTTGGCTAGAATTTGTGGACGTCTACTGAGGTCTTGTAGCTACTAATCAGTGACTGTACACGTTCCCATGAAAGCCTGGTGATCAGGAACCAGGTCAACGCACTATCAAAACCGAAGATCCGCTGCGGCAAAGGCAAGAAAAACATGTCATGATTTACTAATTCGTCTGCATTTCCAAGGCTATGAAATTGACACTGATATTAGTAAAATATGATTCATTTTTATGTTCTTTAGCCAATCTTATTTCACTGATCTAAAACGGATTCGTTAATCATGGCCAGAAATTTCCGACATTGCCAATTACAGTGCTCATATTTCTTTCAAACAAAATGGCGTCTAGGCTTATAGGAAAACGTATAGAACAGAACACACATTTTGAAATAGAAGCGCTTGAGCTATTGTTGAACTATTTGCCATGTTAATTTCTTCTTCTAGGACGTAATTAAAATCTCATAAACAGTATTTTGTCTCAAAACATAATAAAATTAACCGTACAATTTTACCGTCAAAGTTGCACTCTTTATCGTTTTGAATCACCTATACAGACAGCAAAAATCTTACAATTCACCAGCTTCGCCATTCGCTAGCCGAACATCCTTAAACTGGAGTAAGTTTGCCATGATCGTTCCAGGCAGAGAAGATTCACTTTAGTACACGTTGGGATTTTAAGGCAGATTGACGATGATTAACACCGTACATTTTGCAGATGTAAATGGCATAGTTGAAGGCAAACAAATGAATCCTACTGCTCGCCATAGACCAAAAATTTTCCGAGCGAAACTTAACCTTTTGCTAGAAAAACGGTGATGTTGTACGAAGTTTGGCTGCATGTACCGCCATGTTTGGTACCAAAATATAGCTTAGAAACCAGGCTTTCCAATGCCGTGGTGAACTGGGGCAGAGGGGTAAACGTATCACTCTGGTCAGCGCTTAAACCCGGGATGCTTTTACTTCCGGTTGCAAAAATTCGCGGGAATTCTAACTTTTTGAAATGTCTATTTCACGCTTGACTTGCCATAGTAATATATTAAAAGCGTTCAATATATCAAAATTCAAGCAGAAAGTTGTATTGTCTACAAATCATTGTTCAAAACACGTCAAAAGGAAAAGTGTATCAGAAGATAACATAGCGTTTACAATAAATATTCCGCTGCAGTATCTTAGAAGTTGGTGTGAGCTAAAAGATGGAGAAGTGTTGCAGCCTTACTCGTATGTCCAAATTCTGAACGCTTTCATCAGGCATTACCGAATCCAAATAAAGGAAGACTCCAAAAGGATCAATGGCTTGCTGAGAAGACCTTGTAGTGAAGCAAAGTGCAAATCCCGCAAGAGTACTGGTAGGTTGAGAAATGTGGCAATGGAGGGTGTAAAGGAAATTGCTGTTTATTTTGATGAGTTGACTGATTTAGAAGAAGAACTAGATTCTGCAAAAGAAAATGCACAGGTTCTTTCAATGGAAAATGAAACACTCCAATATCGCTGTGAAAAACTGTACCACGACTTACAGGATGCCTTAGAGACTCGGCAAGAGAATGAGAGAAAAATAGAAAATGTGCAACAAGAATATGAGCAGCTTTTGAGTGAAAATAATGAACTGAAGGAATATATAGAGAAGGCGGAGTTAGACATGGATTTATGTAACACTGGTAAGAATGTTTCTGATGTTCAAGAAAGGCAGAAACGGCGTAAATTAAAAGAGCTGAAAACTGGTGTCGAAAGAGCTCTTTGGTTCGCAGAGACCTATGGACTGAAAGTAAACCTCGTCAGTTTTTTAGAAGAAAATGGGAATTCTCATAATTTGAGCTTTGGCGAGGCTACAAAAAAGAAAGCCTACAAAGATCTTCCTGAAGAGGAAAAATTAAAAATAAAACAAATACTCTTTATACAGGATAAGTTTTGTGTTGGTGAGGTGGCTTACCATGAGCTTACAATGGCTCCGGCTGGAGAGGGGTTACCTAGATCATACCTTATCCGCCAGTGCAAAGATACACTGGATGACTTATGCCACATTGAGAGGACACCAGGAAAATCAGAAGGGGCCCAGGTTAACTTCAAGAATGAGCTCTCCAAAGTTTTAAAGAAACATGTAAGTTTATATCTAATAATAATTATTAGGAATATTGTAGGATAACCAATTATAGGTACTGCAATTTTTCTATTAAGCCCCAGCCCCCATTAGCTAAAATTGTAATAATCAATATTTATTATTATTGGAACAGATTAGAAACAAGGGAGAAACTGATATTACCAAACTAGGAAAAATCAAAGTGAAACTTAGCGGAGATGGAGCAAAAATGACACGGGTGACAGGATTTGTGATTTTGTCATTCTCGATCTTGGATGGCAAAGAATCTGTAATGTCTTATAAAGGTGACTGATTCAGAAAACTTAATTTTCCTCCCATTTTTGACGATATTATCAGTTCATCAACTTGATTAGGTATACATAATATTTGTATGTGGCTTATAATTTATATAATTCACAATTGTTTGTTTTAGCTAACCACACAATTGCCGTCATCAAGGGTGGTGAATCCTATGAACTTCTTTACACTTCATGCTCTATAATCTTCAATGATGTAAACAAGATTATAAAAGATGGTTTCATTAACATTGATGGCGTTAACATTGAAATAGATATGTGTATGGGGGGAGACTACAAGGTAAACAATAATAATTTGACAACTGTTTTTAATATTAATTATTATAATCAGTAAAACATGATTACAGTACTGACATTGGTTTTCTTTGTTTTTATAAATATGTAATATGATGAATAAATTGATCTCAGTATATCCGCGGCCCTTAGGATTTATCCTGTGTAAAACTTCCATTCTCGGTATTAGTATATCCTTCTTTTGCAGTATCTGTTACTAATCATGGGCATGAAAGGTGCAACATCAGATTATTCTTGTATCTGGTGCAAAATTCACAAACCACTGAGGTACAGTATAGGTATAACTTAAATCTAATTGAATTTAGACCATTAAATTGGCACTGAAATCACAACCCTCTCTAAGTTTCATTTACTATGGTTTAATTTTCATAATTTATACGCATTCAAGGCATGATATGAACAAGCCCATGGATTTTTACTATGGGGAGTCATCAAAAAGAACATTGCAGGATATCACAGACTATGCCCTCAAGAAAGTTTTTTTCCTGTGAGTTTGTTCCGCTCCTAAATATTCGACTGGATAATATTGTACTTGACGAGCTCCATCTAATGCTCCGAGTGACAGGTACCATAAGCTATAAAAATAATTAATAATTTCTGTTGAGAGTACACATATATGTAGACGGCCATGCAAGTAATAGCTGTACCATGCATTATATACTGAAATACATACAATGAAATGCTTTTGTAGATAAGTTAACAAAGAATCTTATTGGAGAGGCTATCAATAGGGATTTCAAAGAAAATTTAAATAAGCCTACAAGCGAGAAATCAAGTGCTCATCTAGATAATTTAATAAGCGCAATCTGTAGCTGTGGAGTATCCTTTTCAGTA
Source organism: Chrysogorgia sp. JL179-B06 (assembly GCA_035772405.1). Taxonomy (NCBI): domain Eukaryota; kingdom Metazoa; phylum Cnidaria; class Anthozoa; order Scleralcyonacea; family Chrysogorgiidae; genus Chrysogorgia; species Chrysogorgia sp. JL179-B06. Next base: position 44,967 of record JAYKKM010000397.1, on the reverse strand, counting down.
TGGCAAAAGCCAAATGCTGATGGGTCAGCCAGTGGCTTGCACGATTTCACAAGCCTAATGGGGTCGGACAAGAAACTTCTTCTAAAAAAACTGTCATCTAAATTAGATGGTGTCATTACTCCAGAAACAAGCAACACAGTTATCGAACTTTGGAAGGTAATACTGTTCAATGTAGATACAAGCAGTTGCCACTATAGTGAGGGGTAGAAGCAAATACAAGACATCTATTCTAATATAATTTTACTCTAGGATTTCAACGACATTTACACCAATCTACTTCAGAAAGAGGATCCAACTGATGAGGATATCAAAAACTATTTTACCAAGGTGCACATCATTTCCTGTCATTTTAGGTTAAATTGGAACATACAGTTTATCTATATCATACATACATGGTTTGTAGTTTTGTTGAATGATCCTACTTCTATTTTCAAGGTTACAGCTTGGATTGATTTATTTACCTCACTCGGTGGCCAACTCGAGGGTTATTGTAAGAAAGACGTAACACCATATATGCATGCGATGGTATATCACGTTCCCCATTTTATGAAAATCCATAGAGGGGTAAAGAAGTTCACTAGACAAGGTAAAAAAATCAAATCATTTTGAAAATATATTTACCCGGTACAATTACACTTAATAAATAACTGATTTGATTCAATATCATTATGTACACAGGAGTTGAAAAGCTAAATGATGTCTGTAGAAAAATCCATTTAGTGAAGTCTAATAAGTGGGATGCAACAAAAGATGTGCTACTAGTGGGAAAAAGGCTTGAAAATCTTGGCAACCTAGAACGGACGCCAAGAGCATACAGCAAAAATGATAACGACTACTGGTCAAGTGGTATTTCAGAAAGTCGAGCAAAGCGCCAAAGACTTTGCGATCAAGAAGTAACTCCTCCAAATGCTATTCCTGATCTTTCCCCAGAAATTATCAAGTCTAGGTTAAAGGATATGGGAATAAAGACAAGAATTAGGAATCCTAAAAAACTGCAAGAATTGTACAGAAATTCTATCATGGCTGCCAACAATAAAAGGCATTCTGTCAAATAGAAATTTAAACTTTTTAATGGTAACTGTTATATATTAGAAAAAACAATATAGTGTATATATTATGTATCAGTCAAATCCAAGCGTGCCCATCCCCCCCCCGGGCTTGACATTTTTTCCCAAAATGATGCTAATTCCCCACAGTGGGGACGAAATACAGGTGCAAATGCCCCGCTGTGGGGCAAAAAATCTGGGGCAAATCCCCGGCCCCGGCGAAACATGAAAGCAATTTTCAGTGTTTTCAAATATCAAATCATTATGTAAATACTATTTACAAGGCACTGGTGTTCACCCTTTACCTCCTAGGTTTGTCATTCTGCTAAATTTGTTTACTGTAGGTTGTAGACTTAAGACTGAAACTCCTTCATGATCGAATCACACTCGAACAACATACAATGCTATGGGGGAGTGTCAAATCAATTGCACCTACCCCCCACTGCCTTTTGGTGCTGCCCAAAGGGAACGAGGCTCAGATTACTATATTATCTAATGCCCGACCCCCGAGCAAAGGTTTGTGTTCAAATTCCCCACCCCCGGGATTGGTCAACGTATCAAATGCCCGGGGGTGGGGGGGGATGGGCATGGTTGGATTTGACTGATACATTATAACTATAGTGTCATTATTAATCTATGTTATTTAAATTACATGCTTTCTTAGCAATTGTGAAACTAATTTTTTCCACTGGGATCTTTGGAGCCCTTTCCAATTTCCCCTCGTTCACAATATAATGTGAAGGAGTCCAAGACAAAACTGTCTTTGCTTTAATTGGAAAATCAACAGCAATTCCTTCTCCATGTTGATTAAGAACATAAAACCAATGAGAAGGCAGAGTCTCAAATTTTTCGAAGTCCATTCTTTCATACAACATATACCCTTTATGCAGTGAAGGAATGCCTTTATTCTCTATTATGAATCGCCAGACTTCTAACTCCATGTTGATGTAAATTGGAGCTACGGTCTTGCCCTTGAGATATGACACAACTCCACCGAATAGATTCCTGCATGCATTATCTATCCTCTCTTCAACAGGCTTTGTTGGATGCTTATACGACCTATAAAAATCCCCAAATGAAGATTACAGTGATGTATAGAGTATATTATAGTAAAGAATCACTTTGAGCTATACTTTCGACAAAATAGAAGTAATAATAAGTCTGTAATACTTATTACCTTAACAGGTCTGGAGTCATATTTTTAGATGGTTCCCAGTTACAAAATGCCATTGACCATCCTTTCCATTTTAGAAGGTACTCATAGTCATAGTCCTAAGAAGTTGATTTCGTTCGTATAAATTTACACTCAATAGTGAAATTGCGAAAAGTGACAAACAAAAACCAAATTGGCTCTCACATAAGTAGTCTTCCTCTTGGTCTTTCTCCTCTCCACAATTCTTTCCACCTCGTAAAATTCGCCTGCTTTCGAGCTGGAAGCCGCCATGTTTTATATTTCATAACCAAAGACAGGGGATCATAGGGGTTACTGAGGAATTTAGAGGAATTATGTGAATGGATGCTGGACAGCCAGCGCAGGCTCAAATGTCCGGAATTTCTGGCCATGACTTCGTCGGTGATTATTTTAATTAAAGAATTAAAGAATTAAATGATTACGAACAGGAAGTTATGTAATCGCCATAGTGATAAGTTCACGTGATTTCAAGAGAAAATCAAAGTTCAAATGTAAAACGTTTACCGGTGAGACAAGCAACTGTTTATTTTTACTAAAGAAAAAGTTTAAGATCAAGTTAGAAGAAGATCAAATGAAGTTAATCTGAATCCGAATCATCGCTTATGAAAAATCTTCGTTTCTTGCTTGTTTTTGGTTGGTCGTTACGAACATCATGTTCATTCTGCAAGTACTGGATATTGAAAGTATATCGAATTTACCGATTGAAGCGCCAGAAAACAACTCTGAATCTTGTGGTGGGACATCTGTATGTGCTTCCAAAGACATAACACGATGGTTGAAGAAGATTTTCTTTGTGAATCACGAAGACTTGTGGCGAAGGTTTCGTTGTTTTGCTGGTGTGAAGACTGCGATGACCGGCTCAAAATTTTAGACATTTTTTGTTGATGGACAACAGATGCCGCCGTTTTGTAGGAATCGAGGCTCTTGAGATTCTTATGACCGCTCAACTGGGCTACGTAGTTGGAAGGGACATTAGCATCCATCAACCGAGAAATGCAGGTTTTTCGGACACTATGGTTGGTGATATTTCCTTGGATGTCTGCATTTTTTGCTGCCTTCGAGAGAAATTTTCCGATCTCGTTTTTTCCCAGTGGAGATCTTTTATACCATATCTGACTGCCTGGTTTTCGTTTGTGGTTAATGGCTAGGAAGAAAGTAGATTCAGGAGTTTTCATTTCATCGGGACGACGTTTAATGAACTCTTTGTAGAATTTAACTGGGCAACGTTCACCCTGTGTTGCTTGTGCAACTGGTTTAAATGCTCGTTGGTGGCCATTTCCATTGCGTGTTTTTGACCCTCTTTCAGATTGCCAAACCAGAAACTCGCTGCCACTTGCTTGGTCAACACACAGCTTAACATCTCCCTACTTTAACCGCCGACTCTTGTCTCTGGCCCGAAAACCGAAATGAAGTGAGAGAAGCCACCATACGGTTCGTTGAAGCGCTTCAGGATTGCCATCACCAAATTCACCTAAACGTAAAAGTTCATCTTCTTCGTCGTCGGTAAGTTCACGAGCCGCTTGAGGACGATTTCGCCTGGCGTTTTGCACGACCACTTCTTTTTTCTTAGCGGACAAGACCTCTCTGGATTTTGTGAACTCTTGGTCTTTAAAGACATTCATTGGCGAACTTTGGTTGTTAAGGAAACGTTGAAGACTCCTCAAGAAACTTGTCAAGGATCCTGGTTCATATGCACTGCCATTTTGCTTCTTTGTTTGCATAAAAAACCGGCAAATGAATACGTTCAGCTCGTCAGGAGGTATGTCTTGTGTTTCTCGTTTCATTGTATCTTCTCCAGATGTTCATATCATATTTTGTTTTTTAAGTGTATTTTCGGGTCGTTGAGCCATAATGAAATGTTTCACATAATGAAATTAAATTGCATAAGCTAACCATGTTGTGTGGAGTATGTTACAGACCACCAAATAATTCTCTATATGATACTACAGTTTTTCTGGATTCATTTCAAAACATTTTAGATATAATTCGACTAAATTCTGACACACCCATAGTAATAGTTGGTGATCTGAATGCTCATTATGACCATAATAATTTACTAAGCACTAATTTTGGTAATACTTTTCATCAATGGCTTGGTTGCAATGCTCTGTCTCAGATAATCAGCGAACCAACTCGTGTTACGAACTACTCAGCCACAATATTAGACCTTATTATAACAAATTGTCCTAATTATTTTGTTGAATCAGGTACCTATAGTCCACCAATGAATTGTGATCATTCATACATTTACGGTAAAATGAGAATTTCACATTATAAGCAAAAAGCTTTTCAAAGACATGTTTGGGATTTTTCGAATGTTAATACAACATTATTGAATGAAGAGCTTTTCAACATTAGATGGGAAGAGGTTGCTAATGAAACATTGCATATTGATGATGTTTATGCTAATTGGTTTAACCGCTTTCGTTCTATAGTTGATAAATATATTCCAAATAAAATAGTTACAATACGTCCGCAGGATAAACCATGGATGACATCTGTGGTAAGGAAAGCCATTCGGAAAAGGAATAGATTATTAAAAATGTACTGTATTAAAAAAATTAATTCGCTTTGGCAGAGGTATAAAGATCAACGAAATCATACAACCACTTTGATTCGAGACGCTAAAAATTTATACTACCACAAATTAAATATCCAATTATCAGATCCCTGTCTTGGCCCAAAAAAATGGTGGACTTATGTTAAATCTATTCTTTGTCCACATAATCGTCTGACTATTCCTGGAATTTTAGATAACGCTGTAATTGTAAATGATCCTAAAGAAAAAGCGGAACTATTTAATGAATATTTTACGAGCCAGGCCAAAGTGTCTGAATCGAACCATCAACTTCCTTCACTAGTATATTCTCACAATTCAAATGATAAAACATTGTCATTAATAGAGGTAACTGAACAAGAAGTATTAAATATTTTGAACAAGGTTGACATCTCTAAAGCTTGTGGCCATGATGGCATTGGTAATAAAATTATTAAATTATGTAGTTATGGTATTGCTAAATCTTTTACTCGATTAATCAATTTAAGTTTACAAGATGGAAAATATCCTCTTGAATGGAAAAAGGCAAATGTATCACCCATATATAAAAAAGATAATCGTCAATCCAAAAAGAATTATCGACCTATATCACTTCTTCCTTCCATTTCTAAAATACCCGAAAAATTGGTATTTAAAAGACTGTATGAATTTCTTTTGGATATTAATTATCTTAGCCATTTTCAGTCTGGTTTTAGGCCAGGAGACAGTATTGTTAATCAGTTAATTTATATTGTCCATATGATATATCAAGCTCTAGAAAAGGGGCAAGAAGTACGAATGGTTTTCCTTGATTTAAGTAAAGCGTTTGTTAAGGTATGGCATAAGGGCTTACTGCATAAATTGAGGAATTTAGGAGTAAAAGATCCTTTGCTTAGTTGGTTTCATCATTACTTAACTGATAGAAAACAAAGAGTAGTAATAGAAGGGCAGAGTTCGAGTTGGTTAAACGTTGAAGCTGGTGTCCCACAGGGCTCTGTACTCGGGCCATTGCTCTTTCTTGTATATATTAATGACATTAATGTTAATGTGTCGTCTGCATGTTTTCTATATGCTGATGACACTTCATTAATTGACATTGTTGATAACCAGTTCAGTTCTGCTGTAAGATTAAACAATGATTTAGACAACATCAACCGTTGGTGTAAACAATGGCTGATGGATATGAATCCTGCTAAATGTGAAAGTATTACATTTTCAAAAAAACGATTTCAATATCCTCATCTCACTTTGTATTTGGATGGTACTGCTTTAAATGAAGTCACTACTCATAAACACTTAGGTTTGACCTTTGTGTCGAATTTTTCTTGGTCTGAACACATACTCAACATACATGAGAAAGCCAGTAAAAAAATGAATATTTTAAAGAGGGTTAAATATAAACTTAATAGAGCTACTCTTATCTCCTTATACAAACATTTGATCAGACCCTCTTTAGAATATGCAGACGTCATATGCGATGGATGTAGTGTGGGAGATATTAATCTTTTGGAGAGTCTTCAGAATGAGTCAGCTCGTTTAGTTACTGGTGCTATGAAAGGTACAAATCGAAAATGTTTATTGAAATAATTATGTTGGGAAGAATTGAAATCTAGAAGATATGTGCATAAACTAACTTTATTATATAAAATAATTAACTCCCTCACTCCATCCTACCTACGTGATTTTCTGCCTTTAAAAATTAACCAAAGATCAAGATACTTGCTGAGATCCGGAGAAAATCTCAAATATTCCAACTAATATGCAACGTTATGAAAAATCTTTTTTTCCATCTGTAATAACAGCTTGGAATTTACTTGATAAAGATGTACGAGATTCTGAAACCTTATCTATATTTAAAAAAAAACTCCATCATATTTTTTATGAACCGAAATATAACAAACTTTATAATACCTCAATAAGTAGGTATGGTTCTTCTCTACATACTAGACTTAGATTAGGTTATTGTGCACTTAATTTCTATCTTTATAAAATTAACTGTAAACCTACTCCTTTTTGTGAATGTAGAGGGCGATTAATTGAATCAATTAAGCATTTCTTCTTACATTGTCCTCGATATACTGCTCAACGACAACAATTGTTTTCCCGGTCTGCGCTTTTGCTCCACTCATTCTGGTTGAGCTTGACGGAATATCAATTGCTTCAAATTTTTTTACATGGCTCTGAACAACTCGGATTTAATGATAATCAAATAATGATGCGTAACGTTCAATCATTTATTTTGGACTCAAAACGATTTAGTAATATGTAAGCTTAATGGAAAAATTATAATATAATATCTAAAATAAATAATATAATCCTACTATTCACAATGTTTCCGTTTTAATTGAAATTTTTGCTGTATATGACTCTGTCAAGCTCTCCCATGTTTGTATCTAATTTCTTTATTTGTTTTGCTCTTTAAAATACATTGTCTTTATTTGCTCATTTTATACTTATTGTAATAATAGTTTAAATAATCTCCCTCGATGAGCTTTGCTCTTGGAGAAAATGTATGTTTTAAATGTTTAAATAAAATTTAAAAAAATTTAAAAAAATTGGCTATAGATGTGAATGATACAATGGAGCATCTCAACACATTTACCAGTGCTAGCATAACACCATTACCAAGCTCACAATAAAAAAAAACCTTGATCAAGAAATTGGTTAGCCATTTCTTCATAACTATCTTGGTCAGATTTTACAAGAAACATTAAATATTCATCGCTGTTCTCGCCTAAAAATTATTTAACGACGAGAGACCGAAGAACAGTTACTCTTTCAGAAATGTTTTGCCCCTTATACAAACCAAGTGAATTCAAGTATGTGCAAAGATCATGCTGACTTCCTTCTTCAAGAAAAGTTTCTATCCCATCACCAACTGCTAAAAAACAACAATCACTATTCCCTGCTGCTTTCTTGTAAATCCATAACATTTAAGAATGCCATCAACACACTCCCCACTCGTTTCTTTGCATTTGCCATCGAAATCAGGATTCGAAACAAGCAGCAAGACAGACGGTGAAAAGATCCACAAGTTTTTGTCTGCAGTAATAGGTGCTTTAGATTTATGGAAATTTTCAGCTGCTACACTGGCCATTACTCTAGCTTTATTTGTTAGATATGCAAATTTCTCGGAGTAGTAATCTTTGACGATCTTCCTTTAATATTTTTATTGTTTTGCTCCATGTGATTATAGAATATGGTCGTGAGCAGCACAACAGCAAAAGAAACACCAATACGTCCTTGTTTTAACCACTTTCGCATTTTACGGTGAAGACGCTCATTCCTGTTCGTTCCAATACCAGGTGTGATATCAGATAAATAATAATAATAATAACTTTATTTATATAGCGCAATTTCTATGAATATCCAACAGCTCTTTACAATATATAATATAAACATAATATATAATATAAACACCCCTCGCCCGGTGCGAAGCGCCGGCCGAAGGCCTGAGGGCGAGGGTGCTAATATCGACCGGCGTTTAGTCCCTTATCACGGGGATTGGTTGGGTCTGTGTGGGCGAAGTAGAATCGAGTTTATAGGTATATTTATATGCATCAACGGCCGTCGATTGCGCGACATCGGAAAACTTGGGCCTGGTAAATAGTGCAAAATCAAAGGTGTTTTTTTCCAAAAGGTATAGTTTTTTGAAAAAAGTGAGTTTGAAAACAATTTATTGCTAAGAGGAGCGGAAGAGGAAGGCGTTCAAGGCCGAATTTGAAACCGAGGAGCAAAAGGTCGAAAGACTACTTATTTTATTTATTTTATTTACAAAATGTTTATCCAGGATAGTCATTTCAGTGTGTACACTGTTTTCCAAATGAGACCTGTTAAATAACATGTAAATAAGTAAAATTTAGATGACAATAAGAATATATATATAAAAGTTCAGTTGTAAATAAAAGTATAACTATAAAAAATTTAAAATAACTAAAAGTTAAAGTTAAAATCATTCAATTGTTCATAAAATAAGGATTCTACTTGTAAACTTCGGATTGATAACGGTAGTAGGTTGTACAGGTGAGCAGCTTGATAGTAAAATCCGTTCCGTGCACATTCTGTTTTTACTTTAGGTAACCTAATGGATAGGTTATTGTTCCTTGTGCATCGTTCATGTGACATTATTTCAAAATATGTATTCATCGGAGGTGGTAATTCTTTATTGATGCACTTTCGTACAATACTACAAGCTCTTCTTTTCAGTGCTATAGTAATTGGTGTAATTTGTACTGTTGTTCTTTCGTTCCAGTTTTTAATAATGTTTTCTGCCCTTTCGTGGAGTCGGTTCAGTTTGTCCGTTTGACTTCGGTTTAAGTTAATATCCACAATACCACAATATGTAAGTGCCGGTATAACCACTGAGGTGTAGATGGTTTGAGTAGCAGATGTTGTAAGGTTTGGTCGTTAGCTTCGCAAGTAGACCCAATCGACTACTAACTTTGCGATATTTCTTCAAAAAGTTTGCATTCAGATTTAATGACGTGTCTAGCAGTACTCCTAGATATGTGTAAGATTTAGTAAAGTTTATTTCAACGTTATTAACGTAGATTGACAAGGTGGTTGTTTTCTTTAGACGTACTGAGGAACCAAAAAGCATTGACTCTGTTTTCCCTTTCTTGAGGTTTAGTGATAGGTCGTTTTCGGTTAGCCAGGTAGATATATTAACAATATCCGTAGTCAGTTTCTTTTCGATGGTAAGTGGATATTGATCTGAAACGTATAGTACTGTGTCATCTGCATAGTTAATTATACGAGAGTGTTGTAAACTGCAATGTAGACCATTTATGTGAAGAAGAAATAAAACAGGGCCTAGTATCGATCCTTGAGGTACTCCACGGTATATAGGATATTCATTAGAAGTGATGTTATTGTAGGTTATAAGTTGCCGTCTATTAAATAGGTAGTTCTCAAACCAATCTAATTCAGAACCGGAGATGCCATATGACTTTAATTTTGATAATAATGCCCCATGACTTATGGTGTCAAAAGCCTTGCTCAAGTCTAGAAAAAATCGCACCAGTATAATTTCCACGGTCGATTTCTTTTCTGATGTTATCTATGAGGAGAGTTACCGCAAGTTCAGTTGAACGTTTACGACGAAATCCAAATTGATAGATACTTAATAGATTGTTATTTTCAAGATAAGACATTAATTGACGATGCACTGTTCTTTCAAGGATTTTCGATAAACAGGGCAACACTGAAATTGGGCGATAGTTGCTGAAGTCGCAGGAGTTTCCTGATTTGAAGATTGGGATTACCTTAGATATTTTCCATAGTGATGGTATTTCACTCGAGGTGAGAGATAGGTTAATAATAAATGCTAGGTGTTTAGCAATTGATGGCGCAACATCCTTCAGAATATTTGGTGGCAAATTATCAGTGCCGCTTGATTTGTTTCTCTTAAGCTTACGCAAATCATTTTCAACTTCATTTGTTGTCACTGAACGGAAGAAGAATCGTTGTGTTGTTTGTAGTTGGATTTTACTTGGTACCTTCCAGGCAAAATATCCTAAAGGATTGACCCGTTTAAGCAAATTGTGAGCCACTGTAGAAAAATATTTTCCAAACTCGTTAGATATAACATTCGGGTCCTTCACAGAAACATATAATTACAAGATATAATTATAAGATATAAACATATAATTACAAGATATAATTACATCAAAACAAGCCATGTTTGTTTTGAACAAACACTGATGTCATGCCGAAACTGTAGAATGTAGTGTTGACGGACAAGCAAGTTTTATTTTGAAACTGACTCATCTATTCCTATGGATACTTTGCTCGGACACGAATACAGGTAAACAAATTACTGTGAGTGTGTGTTAAGCATTTTATTTGAACTTTTAAGTGTCTATATATTTGTAATACAAGGATATAAACAAGGTGTTCATTTCTGGTCGAGTTCGATAAACATTAATATGCCTTTTCAAATAGTTTTTTTATTAGAGTTAGTAATTTGGTTAGGTTTAGTATTTTGGTGATATTAGGATTAGCATTTCGTTGAATTCTAAAAGACTACCGCCTTACTGCTACCGTACGAATAGCCACAGCCTTCACTACTTTATCGTTTATCACAGTAACTTTTTGATTGTGTTGAGACTTCAGTGACGAAGGGCTTTCGCTCGAAACGTTGAATGTCTGTTGAATGTCCATATGCAGGCCTAGTGGGCCACAAGTTTAATATTGTGTCTGTGGATAGGCTTGGACAATGCTGGTCCTAGGCTTGCAATGTAAAATACAGCTTATATTGGATTATATTGATATTGGGTATATGGTGACACTGAGTACTATGTCAGCTAGATCATTCACACTTGAATTAGATATTTTTACCACTTTAGCAAGAAAAATCCCCTGCCCCGCTGTGCAATGTTGTTCCTAATTGCAAGAAACCACTTCTGGTTCAATTTTCTGTGTAGAAATCAACATTGAAATGGACCAGGGGGTAAACAAAAAACACTATGAGACATATGTCATCTTGAATATAGGTTATATCTGTGCATTTAATATCATGAAAGCAATAGAGGTTTTCCATCAGAATAATAGCTCGTCAATTTTTTGGGACCCAGTATACACAAGTCTGACAACACTCTGGGATTGGGAAAAGTTTAGGCATTATTAATAATAATAATAAAAATAACAAGAATAATACAATAACATTAATACAGGATAGCCTGTTCAATGCTAATTATTAATTAATGTAAATTTATTACACATATTCATATATATTATATACCGTATGTACATTATATGTTACAAAAACTAATTATAACTTATAGATAATGCTCCTACATGTATGCCCTGAACAGATTCATTGAGATTAAAATTGTTCTTTAGAAATGGTGGTAAAATGCCTTCAAGACATTTCTTAACTAGCATACTACCAATCCGAGGGTTTCTATTCACCGATTAGTTTCATGTCCAGAATTAGGAAAGATTAGAATCCCTATTTATGTCTTATTAAAACCAAATTGACGCCAATATACATTTGCACTATATGCACCCCTAGACATTTGAATAATAAAGAGGATGCACGTTCTTCCTTCATTCTTATTATTTCATGAATCACAAGGTCGGTGAGAGGGGGGCAAAATGCCAGGGTCTTGCAAGAAGCCCGGCCACATCGCCACGTCATTCACTTGTGACTGGTGTATTCTGCAGACCAATGAAATGTTGCAACCATTATGCATACCTACCAGTAACAAATGGCTAAAAGCATTTATTATACATTCAAAATTCATTCTCGTTTCTTATTGGTCAATTCCAGTGAATTCTCAATCTCTGGCAGGTGCAACCTCATTTCTGTTGAATACTGTGAATTATTGCAGGGACATGTCAAAAACAAAAATTATTTTATGGTGATGACGTCACTAGGACCAAGCGTGCAAAAATTACAAAATGAAAAATGCCTGTAGTAGATTTGTTTGTACTTGCAATTAAGGGATCATTCATACATCTCATGGAAATTTAGGGAGGGGTGGTTGAACGTGGTTCACATGTCAGTCCTGGTGCCCCGGATTTGCTCTCGCTGGCCTTGATGAATCATCAATAGTGTGAGACAAGTACTGTAATTTCTTTCATGTGATTTATGGTAGAAACAACAGTATTAACTTCCCCACTATTCTGTTCATAGCAGGTGCCAGGTACTGCAACCAAGAATTTAAAACAATTAAATTCAAACAACACAAAGCTCTCAGCTATTGTCCACTGCAAATTTATTCAGTTTTGCAAATAAATGGGCTAATACCTAATTCAAGTAAAAGAGCTACAGTACTGTATTACGTAAAATTAGTAACTACGCTATAAAAGTTTCAAACAGTATAAGCGGGTGAGGGGTGTAACGTATAACGTATTTCTAGTATATAATATAAACATTCTAACTTGACATGAACCAATAGTTTCCTCAGTTCACCATGTGCTTGATCAGGAAATATCTTTGTGCTTTCAACAACTTCATCTTTCCACTTAGATATGAATTGCTGAATATTATCCTCAATGATCTTGGCAGATGGTGTAGCTTCTTTCCTGTTGGCCCCGACATCAGTAGGATTTCGAAAACAGAGTCACAGGTCCATTAATAGTTGTTTTCGAAGTCTTTTAATCATTGCATTACCACCCTGCTTTGGAATTTTTTACAATTCTCTGTATTCCATGAAATAGATCCAACTTTATCACTATCTCAGGGCCGAATAATTCTTTCAGTTTGTTTTTCAACGTGCAACAGTTATCAACTATTAGAGCGTGTCATCATGGCGGTCGGTCATGTTTTTACGAGTAGCAGCTCAATCAACTTACTTCTGGCGTTTATTGTCGTTTTATTAAGCCAATATGGATGGAATATTACAAATGTTGTCGCTACTGATGATAACCGACTCTCTGGTTGTTCGTTACCTAGTACAGTGCCCAAATGGAATAAAATAATCCAAGAAACTCGTGTTGGCCATGTTATTATCATTCATCATAACAAAGAAACCCACAACAAGAAGAGGAGATTTGCTCATAGTCGAGTGTCTTACTACCACAATCACTCTGCTACGTTTAATATTGAGTTCCTGAGTACCCACGGAGACATCCATCCTCACCCTGGTCCTCAAATTCAAAACCTTAGCGAGTCAAATGGAGCCACTTCGAATGGTTGTGAGTATACACAACGACACAATAATGCAGATTTATCAATTTTCTATGCAAATGCTAGAAGCATAGTTAACAAAATAAACTTGCTTGAGTTAGAAATAGCATCAAATTCTTATGACATTTTTGTCTTTACCAAAACACATCTGGATAACTCAATCGCTGACAGCGAATTATTCCCTGAAAACTATACAGTGTTCAGACGGGATCGTGTTAACAACGGACGCCAAGGTGGAGGAGTTTTGATTGCAACACGTGATACGATCAAAGTTTCCCAGCGAGATGACCTATTGTGTGGTTCCGAAATACTATTTGTAGATATCCTACTCTCAAAAATCTGTAAATGAACTATTGGAGTCTTCTATATGCCACCTAATAACAATACCAATCCATTGGTTGACTTGCAATCGACCCTTGATAATCTCCAGAATACTAATCCTCCTGAACTGCTCATACTTGGCGATTTCAATTTGCCCGAATTTGACTGGTCGTGTTCTAAAGCCCTGAAAAATTCCGAGCCTTACATGCTTTTAACGGATATAGTCCAAGATAATTTCTTAACCCAGTTAGTGAAAAATCCAACAAGAGAACGAAATATTCTGGACCTCATACTTACTACGGCACCTGACTCTGTATATGATTTGGTAGTTGGGGAACCCTTTTCAGATCATAATTCAATTACTTTATTTTTGTCAGAATCGCCTTATGAGAAACGTAAATCAAATAAACTGGTTTATTCGTTCAGGAAGGCAAATTGGAGTCATTTGAGAAATCTGTTACATCATAGTACGCCGTGGCAGAGCGCTTTTCTGGATGATAATATAGATAAAATCTGGACAGCGTGGTCTTATTTGTTGTTGACCGCAGTTGATGAGTGCATTCCTAAACGCCAGGCTATAAAGAAGTTAAATGCTCCTTGGATTACTAAAGAACTAATAAAGTCATGTAGGAAGAAAAAATTCCTTTACAAAAAGACCAAAAGATCTACAAAAGATACGGACTGGGAAAATTACCGAAAGTTTAATAACTCCTGAAAAAAGCGTGTAATACGGCTCGATGGCATTTTATCAATGATCTAGCGGATGAATTAAAAGTATGTAATAACCCAAAGCCATTTTGTCAAATCGAAAAGGTACAAATGATTTGATATCTCTAAAAGTTGATGATGCATGTCTCATTGATGATTTGAGCATAGCCGAAAGCATGAACTCTTATTTTTCTTCAGTGTTTACAACAGAGGATTTTACTAATTTTCCTGACTATGATTATGTTATTGAATCCAAGCTGTCAAATATCGATTGTTCCCCTGATGAGATAGAAAAACTCCTAAAGATTTTGGATGTACATAAATCCCCAGGGCCGGATCAAATCTCTGCACGGATTTTGAAAGAATGCGCACAAGTACTCTCAACGCCATTAAGTACACTATTAAATTTATCCTTTTCAATGGGTCAACTACCTTCGAGCTGGAAATCCGCTAACATCACTCCCGTCTACAAGAAGGGAAGCAACCATTGTAGAGAAAACTACCGTCAAATTTCACTTACATCTATTATTTGCAAAATTGGTGAAAATATAGTGAAATCTAGAGTAATTAACTTTTGGTCAGATTTAAACGTTTTCAGCCCAGACCAATTTGCATATCTAAAAGGAAGATCTACTCTTGCACAGTTACTTTCCTGTTATAATGATTGGGCTAAGACAAGAAACAGCTAAAAGCAAACTGATGTTATTATGCTGGATTTTTCCAAAGCTTTCGACAGCGTACCGCATGAACGTTTACTTTTAAAGCTTGAACGTCATGGTATTAGCGGCCCTTTGTTGCTTCGGTTCAGGAATTTTTTGACCTATCGTAAACAGTGAGTTGTAATACGCGGTACTAGTTCAAAATGGTCTCCTGTGACGTCTGGCGTACCCCAAGGAACGATTCTTGGACCCATAATGTTTCTAATATACGTCAATGACATAACAAAAGATATAACATCTACAGTAAAGCTATATGCTGATGACACCAAAATATATAGAAAAATTCAAGTACCTGATGTTGATGTACCGGCGCTACAATCGGACCTTAACCGTCTTGGCGAATGGACAGAGAAATGGCAACTTCGATTCAACCCAGATAAATGTGAATCTATGCGTATAACACACAGGAGAGACACAAGTAAACCTAATTATATTTTAGGAAAACTTCTCAATTCGGTTGATAGTATCAAGGACTTGGGAGTTATAATTAGACGGGATTTGTCTTGGGGAGACCAAGTGAATTCGACTGTAAATAAAGCAAACAAAGTCTTGGGAATTATCAGGCGTACTATTGGTACCAAAAACCAGGAAGTTTTTTCAACTCTATACAAAACTCTTGTACGACCCATTATCGAATATGCTGCTCCTGTTTGGTGCCCATATTTGGTTAAGGATATTGTCGCTCTAGAAAAGGTTCAATGAAGAGCTTCCCGTCTTGCTTTAAATCAAAAACGCATGGAGATGTCGTACGAAGATCGTTGTAGATTATTAAAATGGCCAACGCTTGAAAAACGTAGAGAGTACCTATCCCTTGTGGAGTGTGACAATATTTTTGAATATACTAAGTACAATCGCACAAGAGCTAATCTCAAATATAAACTATACATCAAAGCTGCGACATGTAATTGCTATAAATATTCAATTCTTTGTTAGAATAATTAGTAAATGGAACTGTCTTCCCCAAACAATTGCCGAAGCTGATAACCTTCAACAGTTTAAGAGTAGACTCAAAAGTTTCATGGACATTTAAATCTTTTAGATTTTAATTTTTATAATCATTTACTTTGTAATATATAAATATTTGTTAATGTTAGGGAATTGTTAAAAATAGGGTTAACCTCTCAATTTCCTTTCAAGATGTGTATTTATTTAATAGATTTCATTTCTTGATTAAATTATTATTATAATCTCCTTAAATATTCCTCCTTTTTCTTTGTACTTCAATAGTCGTAGATTTTCAGCCCTTTAGCAACTGATAAACATTTGCTGTTCCTTTGGTAAGTTGCCATCCAAGAATATCACTGTTTCATTTGTGACAATTAAAAGACAATCGTACAGTTTTCTCCATATTCCATGTTCGCCGTAACCAATGTTAGCTGCTACCTTGAAGGTATGGTCAAAGGATATCCAAGTACCATGCTTTTGCACCATATATTGTGTAAACATATGTTCTTTTTCAAAAATGCACGAATAAACACTTGATATGAGATTTCGTCCAATGAAATCTTTCCCAATTGTAAACAATGGCAGAGCAGAAATATCATAGTTCGAAGTAGCCTGCAGCTTATTGAAGTTCCTTGACGAATTAAGTTTATTAGCATTCGTTCAACATCTTCTATATTTATCCCAGTCTGTATCGTTATGGATATATAATCGAACAGGTCTCTTGTCACGCCCGATCTATGAAACAAAAGGAATTTGACGATGGTTCCTTACCTCGTTAAGGATTGTTGGGTCATGAGAAACAACTTGGTGATTTCTTTCACATAGGTAAATAGATGAGACCAGAAGAACACGTTCTTGAATAATAATAATAATAATCTCTATTCAGGTAAGCCAATTTCACCATAAGGTGATTTACAATTGGTCCTGTAAATACCTAATTAAAAACAAAGAGGATATTAATAAAAATTATTGGTATAATATGCAAATATAAAATCATTTCCATAGTCTTCTCTTAAAAATAGTAAGATTTGGTGCTTCACGAATTGTCACATCGAGATTGTTCCAGTCTGATTTATTTATTATTGTCCATAGTCCCCAATTTGTTTTGGATTTACGTGTGTTCTTCTTATGCGGAGGGTTTAAACTGCAGGTTGCAGGTGTACGGTGGCCGATAAGGTTCAATCACGCCAACAAAATTCCAATTCACGCCAACAAAAACTCAATTCACGCCACAATGGAACCGCTGACTGATCGCGGTCTCTTTCCCGCCATTTTCCGTTCTTCATGAGTTCTGTGCTCGAGTGATTCACAAGGCAGAAATCTTCACAGATTGAACATTTGCAAACGACGCTTCAGAGTGGAAAGTGACATATTGGACATTGTGAAACTTTGACATAAATTGCAAATGAAAAATACATGAATAAGTATATCAAAAGTAAAAACACATTTCAATAATTTCTTTCTTAGTCAGTAATTTCTTAGTATTTCTTTCTTATTTATTTCTTTCTTAGTCATTTCTTTCTTAGTCATTTCTTTCTTTCTTTCTTTCTTACACAGCCACACCTCGTCCACATTCTGGACAAAAGATAAAAAATACTTCCAAAGCTTTTCCACACTGACGGCGTTGGCAATTGTCTGACATTTTGTAATTTCATACCCCGAAGAGCCCGCGATCACTCAGCGGTTTCATCGTGCCGTGAATTGAGTATTTTTGTTGGCGTGAATTGAGATTGTGTGTGTGAATATATGGGGCGCCGATGATGACAAAACTGCTCTTTTGCAAATATTCGTTCTAAGTTCATATATGCGTTCTAAATAAATATTAAACAGTGCCATATTCGAAAAAATGCATTTCGACTCATAAATACGTTCTAGGTAATTTTAAAATCATTCGAATGGGTTTCAAAAAAAGTATTCCCATTGCCCAAAAATACGTTCTAATTATGATCCTTTGCGGGCTGACGGATTACGTGTTTCCTGCGGGAAATGTGTTGAAAGTCCCTCGCAGCGTAAATTATGCTAAATAATCTTTAAACATGGCGGTCGGCGATCTCGCCAAGAAATGATTCAAGAAGCCTTAGAACGCATCTCAGAATTAAGTGGTGTCAGCCTAAACGAAGGTAATAGGACAAGACCAGAAGAGAATTGCACAACCTCTGAGTGATGAGTTGGCAAGACGATTCCCTACGTTATGGCCAAATGATCCAAGACCAAGTTCAACCACTTCAACTACGCGTGGTTCTAGTTGTAATTCTTCCGCAAGACAGTTATGCCTGAGTAGTTCGACTACTGCAAGATCAGCTTCGACGCTTGGTGGAAGGAAGAGAAAACGCAAAGCAGAAAAAGCAGGAAAACTATTTACAAAGACCTAATATTAGTTCCTGATCCAAACGAGGAACAAGTGCCGACGCATGCTGCTCGTTGTAGTGCTTTTTTGCGGAAAGCAATTTTTTGCAAAATGCCAAAACAGTGCGACAGAAAATCGTTGACCATTTCCCAAGGTTAATAGCCTGCTCATTTGAATACGCAAAAGTAAGCGTTTTCGCTTTCCTATACAATATATATATTTTATGTTGTTATCAATGTGGTATGTTTGTTTCGATCATCCAATGCTATTATATTGTATTCAACTAGGCATGTTATGGAAGATTGGTTCCACTAAAAATTAGCCACAGGTGTTGAGCCTAATGCTGAGATTGTGGTGAAAGTGGCTGGCCAGGGTGCTATTTATGTAAGATGTTTTCGAGGCAATGAAGACGCCTCCAGTGAGGATTATTCTCTGTTACAGTCTGTGTTTGAGTATGAAGAAAGATATGTTTATTTGAAAATATTAGGCAATCCTGGTTTAGATAAAGTTAATAATTAATATATAACCATAAATAAATAGTTAACCAGTTCAGTTTGGTACAGTTCAGATCAACTTGTATAATTATACCAATGAACCATAAACAGCTGGCAGTTTGGAGAAATAGAAAATCAACATGAACCGAAGAAAACATGTTGAGAATCAAAATAGGGTTCAAAAACAAGACAATTGTAAATGGTGATACTTTGACTTTATTTCAGATTCATCATCTGACCAAGTGACAAGACTCAAAATATAAACAATCTTAAATATAAGTGGAAAATGACATGCAAATGTACAGTATATGGCATGTCATCTCTCTAACTTTATTATGTAAATAGGTCTATTTCTCTTTGATGATGTCGTTTTCCACTTTTTATTTAAGATCGTTTATATTTTGAGTCTTGTCACTGGTCTGACGATGACTTTGAAATATAGTCGAAATATTCAGCATATCCTCACTCTTATAATGACTATAATGATCAATCAACCATTCCTGTTAAAATGATGATAATGATCAAATTAAGAGCGACTTGTTAATTTAATGCTAGAACCCAACCCCAACACAACAAAGATCCTAACCCTAACCCCCCGCCTAATGGGTTTTCTAACCCTAACCCCCCGCCTAGTGAGTTTTGTAACCATAACCCCCCGCCATGTTGACAATAGCTCTAATATTGAAGGTATAATTATTGTTGATTCACGGTTTCCTGTGGACGAGGTTGACCATCATATCTTGTGTTATCAACGCCGAGGTTTATGTTATGTGCCAACAAACCAAAGCTTCATGCTGGCCTGACCATCACCCTGATCGGTTTACAGAGAATTAAGAATGTTATACCAGGCTTGGACCCTGGAACAGTGATTAAGTGTGATTGCAGAGACCTACAGACAATTCTCGATCTCTTGCAGCCTACAAAAGTGTCTGTAGGTGACGTGATTGTAATTATTCGCTATGTTATCTTGTGTTACCTAACAAAATACCCTACCTACGTAAAATGAACAGGTTTTGTGATTGGTTACTTGAGACAAAGTGATCAGTGTTTGTGACTCATTCTTTAAAAATTGATTCTATTGTTTTATTGTTATAAACCAATCATAAAACTTGTTCATAATATATAGGTATGTGATGACCCTCCTGGTGGCGTCGCCAGGGAGGGGACTGGGGCTAGTCCCCTCCCCACTAGCCCCCAGTTGTTTTAAAAACCAATTTTCAGATTTTCCCAAATCTAATGATAAATGTTTGGGGGGGGGGGCAGGGGTAAATGCTGATTGTATGATTAATTTGAGAAACAAAACTTTCGAATTGACATTGTTTTTGGGACTTAACAATAACATTATAACATGAAGTACCTACACTTCATCTGCTTAAAATCGCTGATTGTCTGATTGCTACGCGGGCTCGTATGTTCATGCTGGAAGTCGAACCTCTTTAAGCCCAGTTTTGCATATATTATGTCAGTACATTGTGTAAATAGTGATGACGTCATTGTGGTGATGACGTCATGGCGATGCGTCATTGTAATGACGTCACTGTAGTGATTACGTCATTGTTTTGTCGCCCCCACTTCCCAAGGTCTGGCGACATCATGTGAACGGTGTTTTAAACTGCAATGGGTCAATATGTACATATTTTTTACCATGCAGTTTGCTATTGTAAAAATAATATTGTTATAATTTCATGATACTGCTATTACTTAATTAGAACAAAAACAGAGATTTATATTATCTTATTTTATTATAGTTATCCAACTTGACATGGGCTGACCCAAACAGAAGCCAGTGAAAGGACATTGTTGTCCACAGATCAACCATATTAAGAGACATCAGAGAGTTTGATGAACAAGATGCTCTTAAATTTAATTATATCAGGGTTATTGGTAATAATGGGGAATTAGAGAAAGGGGGAGGCAATGGTGTTTTGAGGGAGGTACTGTCAATTTTTTGGCAAAATTTTTTCACTTCCTTGGCACTTGGTGCTAGCGAGAAAGTACCGTGTATAAGGCATGACTTCCAGAAGAAGGGTTGGGAGGTAGTAGCTAGAATTTTAGTATATGGTTACACAAGCACAACATATTTACCTCCTTCCCTTTCAGTGGCATTTATTGCATCATGTATTTTGGGGGAAGAACAAGTGAGCAATGATTTTTTGGTGGTCTTTTAAGTTATTTGTCTCCGAAGATGAAAAACTAGCCCTAGATATTTGTTTAAATGGGGGACCAGAATTTGATAATAGTAATGAAGATATCCTTGAATTCCTAAGCTCCCACAAATGTTTCAGAACCCCAACCCCAGAGAACATCATGCAATTATTTTCGAGCTTGCACACCAAGAAATAATCCAAAAACCAAGGTACATTGCAAATTGTTGGGTGCCAATTGTTAAGCAGTTAAGTATTTGAGCCATTCCAATCCATCGACAATTTAGAAAATCTTTTTAATGAAAAGAAGGTCACTAATAATAAGTTAGTAAAACTGTTGTCTGCCAGTCCTGTCACCGACGCAGAAAGAGAAAGTTTGGAAACATTTGAAAAGATTCATAAATTTAAAAGAAGATGCCTTTCAGCATTTCTGCAATTTACAACTGGGAGCAATTGTATAACATGTGAACATATAGAAGTAACATTTACAAATTTAGATGGTTTGCTCGTAGGCCTATAGCACATACATGCGCACCTATGCTTGAATTGCCAACTACATACAAATCTTTTAATGATTGTTAGAAGAATTTACAAGTATTCTTAGGGAAATTATTCATGGGAATTTAACATTGTAATAAGTATTTACAGTAAATTTGTTTAAAAAATTGTTAATTTTTCTAGTTTTGTTGAATCAATCAGTCATTTGAGTTGCAAAGACCCCTTGCTAGATACTGTATATATTTAGAAAGACCCTCAGCTAAATCCACTATTTACTTAGGTAACCAAATGCTGTAACAGCGTTTGTGTAGTTGCAGCCATGTGTCTCATACCTGATACCACTAAGGTTTTGTAACTGTAAATTGACTGAATTGCATGTACTGTATGGTGTCATCTTTAATATTATCATGTCACAATGTATGTCTATTGAGGTTATTATTTTTTCCAATCAATATTGAAAACAGTTTATCAGTGTGGCATGGGATAATGATATAAATAAAGAGGATTAAAACAAACCTTTTACCTAGAGCTAGTTCATACAGTATGACTACAATTATAATTAATAAAAAAATTTAAAATGTTTAACTGTCTTGTTAGTCAGGCAGTTGAATATTTTGGGGTGAATTGTGGGTTTTTGGCCACAAGCATGAAATTTTCACCAACTATAGAGTTTGACTTAGTGAAAAAAATTAGCTATGGGGCCACTTGAAAAAATCCAATATGGCGATTCAATTGACACTTACAAAATCCAATATGGCCGCCATTTCCAAGATGGCCGCCATTCGTTACACACCCAACAACATGAGCTAAGATGGCCGCCACTACATAAGAATTTGCTTATGAATTACTGTACAACTTGTGTGTTTCGTCTTACAGTCATGAGCTGTGATGTATTTTATGTGGGAAGAGGAACTCTACCATGGAGAATCGATTGACTCTTTAAAATCCAAGATGGCCGCCATTTTCAAGATGGCCGCCACTCCAACAATTTTCGTCATGTAATGCTGTATTATTTCTGTTTTCTTCTCACAGCATTGAGTTGTGAGTTATGTAGATTCAATTGACACATACCAAATCCAATCTGGCCGCCATTCTAGGCCTAATCACGTTCACAGTCGCCACTGCAACCGCACAGGCTGGTACATTTAAGTTCTGCTTTTGCACATTTGCAGCGTCCGCTGCATCCATTCTCCAGTTTTACAGCCACATTTGATCAACTCCTGAATTGCCTTCGATGCTTCTGGGAGCATTGTCCAATACGGTTGCCATTGTCCATTAGCTGATCTGGTCCATCCCCATTCCATGGAGGAAAGAGCTGGGACCAACAAGGCCAGGGTCTCTAATAGCGTTCCATGCCTTTACAGGGTGTGATCAGACCTCTTCGTTCGCTGGCAGAGGTAAAAACACAGCGTGGGCAACATGGAAGGTGTTTGAAGAAATCACACCAGCATTTGTTGCACTGAGTTCAATGCCTACAGAAGACAGATTGAAGGACATGATGCCGGAGATTGAGCGTTTCGTTACAGTCATGTACGATAGGATGAGTACCTGCACAACTGTCAATGAAGCATGCAAAGATCTGTTCACCAGGAAAGGACGAAGTATTGAGAATATACCACCAACGTATGGAACCCTGCTAGAACACACAAAACGGGGTAGCATACCAGGCCGGTTATTGTTGGGGACAGACGCTAACACCAAATCCTACATTGCCATCTCCTGCTGAATGGGGATGGACCAGATCAGCTAATGGACAATGGCAACCGTATTGGACAATGCTCCCAGAAGCATCGAAGGCAATTCAGGAGTTGATCAAATGTGGCTGTAAACTGGAGAATGGATGCCGCGGGACGCTGCAAATGTGCAAAAGCAGAACTTAAATGTACCAGCCTGTGCGATTGCAGTGGCGACTGTGAACGTGATTAGGCCTAGAATGGCGGGCCAGATTGGATTTGGTATGTGTCAATTGAATCTACATAACTCACAACTCAATGCTGTGAGACGAAAAAATTGTTGGAGTGGCGGCCATCTTGAAAATGGCGGCCATCTTGGATTTTAAAGAGTCAATCGATTCTCCATGGTAGAGTTTCCTCTTCCCACATAAAATACATCACAGCTCATGGCTGTAAGACAAAACACACAAGTTGTACAGTAATTCATAAGCAAATTATGATGTAGTGGCGGCCATCTTAGCTCATGTTGTTGGGTGTGTAACGAATGGCGGCCATATTGGATTTTGTGAGTGTCAATTGAATCGCCATATTGGATTTTTTTCAAGTGGCCCCATAGCTAATTTTTTTCACTAAGTCAAACTCTATCATTGGTGAAAATTTCATGCTTGTGGCCAAAAACCCACAATAATTTCACCAAACTGCCTGACTATGTGTTTGCAAAATGTCTAAAAAAGAAAGGAAATGGTTTATTCCATGATTTCCATCATCATCTAAAAACTGATCATTTGGGATACTGTTGTCAGGAATGTCACAACTTTCAATTTGTGGAACAAACACACCATAATCTTTCATCGTGGATGATGTTTTCAGACTCTGGAAATTCTTCATCATCATCAAAACCTGTTCCTGTGATTTCAGAGTTTTCTACAACTGGACAATATACACCTTTTGATTGACCATTTGCAGAACCAAGTGCTCCAGAAATGAACATTTGCTCGGGCTTTGATTCTGAGCACTGCTAACAGGATTACTGTTCCACTGGTTCACAAATTCATTCAGGCTTTGATTAATACGGGGTAAAAAACCCTGATGCAGCACAAATAAATGCTCTTCACTATCAGTGTTCAGAATACCTTGATTCTCCATGTGATTGAAAAGAGATGCATAGTGGCACAGTACCCCAGAATATACATCTCTGTGCAGCCTTTCAACCTTCACATTGTGCACTGATCTACCAGTAAGAACACTACCATGATCAGTTCCTCTGTGCTGTAGCATACCCGTGGTCTGTTCTTATTTTCATTGGCAAACCATACTTTGCAACACCTTTTTTAAATGATGAAAATACTGTGGAAGCAAGGTTGTTGTTTGCACATGTCAAGTAAATAATCATTCTACTAAAAACCATCAATACACGCATGTACAACCAATCTCCAATGAATCAGTTTGTGGTTTTCATCCAAGTGCCACAGATAGTTTGGGTAAGGGACACTGTATCTTCTTCGGTATACAGCTACATGCCCTCGTAAAGCTGTTCCAATTGGGTCTAACTTCTTAAAGTGTCTATGACACGAAAATTAAGTTTGCCTTATTTGGAAGAACACTTAAAATGACAGAGTAACATCTTTTGTAGTTTTTCGTTTCCTTGCTTCGTTGTGGAGATATTTCAGTTTATATAATATGCAAATGACAATTTTGTGACGTACACGTGCATAATGACTTATTGGAGAAGGTTATGTATCTTTGCTATTATAGAAACCAAATTTAATTTGAATGAAGCATGCGCTTGTGTATCTCCCACAACACGAAACCTGTAGAATTTCAAGTGATTTTGTGTGATAATAAGAAAGATGTATAACCTTCTCTGATAAGTCATTATGCAAGTGTACGTCACAAAATTGTCATTTGCATATTATATAAACTGAAATATCTCGACAACGAAGCAAGGAAACGAAAAACTACAAAAGATGTTACTCTGTCATTTTAAGTTTTCTTTCAAATAAGACAAACTTAATTTTCGTGTCATAGGCACTTTAAGGCACTGTCGAACCTTCCACCTCTGAATGTGGAGTACCCTGCTTCTTAGTGCTCCAAGCATACGGGACTGTCCGATATTTGGGGTTAAATTGCGGATACTCTGAACAACTTCACAAAGTCCCTTAGGATATGCGTGTAAAGTTTTCCTGCCTCGTGTTGAATTCGTTTCTTCTTCTTCGCAAGGTACGGTCAGAAATTCCCAAAATCTTCGCTATTTTCGACCACGAAAAATGCTTTGATCTTAAGAGGTCGTGTTCGACGTTGACAGTTTTCCACAACTGTTAGCTTCTCTGCTTTCGATCTTTATGTCCTCTTTAATGCGAAGTTAAAACTGTTAAAAGTGAGAAACCATTCTGCCACATGTGATCATCGCCAGGATCCACTCTTAAGGATTACGAGAAATGTTGCACAAACTTCGTCCAACCGGATACCCAGGTTTTCTAAGGCATCTAAAGAAGCTTCAGCGTTATCCGACAAGGACCCCTTCGTCAAAAAGATTTTGAATTTGAATAATTGTCTTCGAAATGTTCAAGAAGTTCGAAAACGCGCTTCGTGAATTGGACAAAGGATCATAATTAGAACGTATTTTTGCGCAATGGGAATACTTTTTTTTTGAAACCGTTCGAATGATTTTAAAATTACTTGGAACGTATTTATGAGTCGAAATGCGTTTTTCGAATATGGCACTGTTTAATATTTATTTAGAACGCGTATATTAACTTAGAACGAATATTTGCGAGAGCAGTTTTGTACGCATCGGCGACCATATTAGCTTTCTAAAGGCGCTGTTACACTGCAATTTTTCATGCAACTTGCCTCGCAACACTGATCTACAGGCATGTTAAGTAAAAGGTGTAAATACAAGGATGGGCCCACGTTGCACTCTGCTGACCTTTTTCTTACTTAACATGCCTCTAGATCAGTGTATCGAGACAAGTTGCATGAAAACTTGCACAGTGTAACAGCGCCTTAAATCGATCTCTTGCACGAAAACATTTGAATTGATGATGATGACGAGGTCTTCACCTTCCCTGCAAACGGATTAATATTATCCGACACCTTTTTTTACCACCCCCCAGAATCTCAGCGTACCTACTTCGCTCTGATTGGTTCATTCAAATGTTTTCTGCGCGCTGATTGGTGTAGAGCTAGTGCCAGTCCCAAACACATGAAAAACATTTTTTGACTACTATTATATGTTGCAAGTTCAGTTCAAATTCATCCCACATCCCTTCTATCGTCTTGTTAAAATTATCGGTATATATATATATATATATATATATATATCTTTCGTTTAACATTCCTTTGCTTTTGACAGCGGGTGTTTAACGTGAAGTGTATGATATCATGATCACCTATATCATGGATTACCTTAAGATTGCTGACGATTTTGATATCATTAGATAAAACAAGATCTAAAATGTTAGAAGTATCTTTCTGTCTCCAGGTTGGTTCCTTCACAAGTTGATGTAAATCATGTTTGTCAATGATTTCGAGCAACATTTCTGAAGTAGAGACATTACCGGAGATGTGATGATTTACCCAATCAATATTTGGGGCGTTAAAATCGCCACCCACTATCACGTTGTGTCGATGTATTTTGTCTCCCAATGCAAAAAGAGATGTCGAACTCGAATAGGCTTCGCATATCAGACGTATTTGGTTCGATAGTGTCGTGAACTTGTTAATTATTCAAAGTATGTGTTTGCGTAAGCGATGAGTGATGCGTGGGCGTGACGAAATTTTGATATTTAGTTAGTTATGACGAGGAGTGAGTGTGAGAACATTGCGTGGGAGTACTAGAGAATAAATACATCAAAAACCAAGAAACCGTAATTTCTGTCTAATTATTTGTGGGAATCAAGCGCTATTCACCACAATAGAATGAACCAAACATAATAAATTTAGCTTTCCTGCCAGCGATTTTACATTGGGTAAAGGTGATTTCACAGTCGGTATTGAGTTTGTGTCGATGTGTAATTACTATGTCTTTCTTTACCGCTTGAAATACTGTCAGGTCTATCTTTCCGAAAGACATTGTAATTTTCTGGAAAAATCTCACTGTTTGTAATACCAGGATTAAGCCAGGATTCATTTCCCAAAACAATATCCGGTTGATATTCACTCATTACAGATCTGCTATCTTATCTTTTAAAATTTGAACAATTTATCAGTAAATTTTTGTTAAAATTTTGTTCGCTTCTTACTTCCGCTTTATTTCAGGTTGATGGCTATTCGAAGTGATGTCTGAACTTTGAGTATAAAGCTTCGGTCAGTTTCAGCAGAATTCAACAAACTATATTGGTTAGTAGAATATAAAGTTTCCATAGGTTTGGGTTATACTCTGAGAAAAGTTAGATTGATTGATTGATTGATTGATTGCAATGAGGACAAAGCCAGATATAGGACGAATTGCCAAATATTTCATATGCTTCGTTTAATATTTGACAACAACTTTGATGAAACGTTGCATGGTCCTCTGTCCAGATTTTACTGACTTTGAGCACACTGCACATGGAAATCCATTATCTCCAGGATTTAATTCTACATCTTCTCCCAGTAGAAGGAGTATACGGAGAAGTAGCGAGCGACCAAGACACATTTCATTTATTTCCTCACCACGTGTCAACTATTCAGCATTTCATATCCCAAAGGAATGCTTCCCTCATTGCAATAAGGCAGTTGAAAAATTCATATTCGAGAGTTCCTTTAGTTTGTACATGACTATCTCCAGCCATGAAATTCGTGGCCGCCATCTTAGGTTTTCAGTACGCACCATCAGGTGTACGGACATATGCTAGTTGTTTCTTACGTTTCTCTCAATGTTTCGATTTTAATTTATTTAGTTAATTAAAGCATATCCTGAAAGTAGCCCAAGTATAGAGGAAATTGAAGCATATCTTGCATCAGACCAACGTTGTACCTGCCGCACTTCTATTACAGACACAAAATCCCGCTAGAGTGCCTACCATCGATTTTTTTTTGCAACAATTAACGAATTCTTTGAAGAGCTTGTGAATAAACTGGAAAGGAAGAACATGGAAGAGGTATTTATGCATGCAGACAAAACGTTTTTGTCGGTATAGTTTTGTTATAATAGTAAAATATTTTCCTCCCTGTAAACTGTAGTTATTGCAATACATCAACCCGTGTGTTTTATCAAAGAAGCATGTTGACTCCAAATTTTATGCATTGAGATGCAAACAATGGATTTTTGTATTTCAATTTAAATAATTGTAAAGAAGCCAACAAAACTGGACATTGAAGGTGCCATACAAGCAGGAAATGTTGGGGAGCTCAACGTTTTGAAAAATGTTTGAGGCCCAACGTCAACGCATCCGTTATTACTGGTGTCCAAGCGGATATCAGTAGACATTGTATCAAACTTTCTGTTCGAAAACAGTTAGACAAAAGTAAGACTTGTTATTATGTAATTATTTTTTATTATGCATAAAAAATTTCTCAATTCTAATTGGCTGAGAGCAGTTGCAATTTCAATTTTACAGTTTAATAAAACCGAAATACAGGGCAAATTTTTGCTTAAAGTTGTATTTTGCATTAGAAAAACCGTAAAGATGTAACGGTAACATCCGCTATAATAAATTAGTATTTTTCAGATTTGCATTGTGCGATAAATTTTAATTTTCTGTTAAATATTTTCATGTTTAATATCAAGAAGTAACAGTATGGTTTATTGTTCAATTTCCAAAAACAAAGATCTCGTCAAATATGATCGCCGTTATAGAACATGGATCCGGGCATCAGATATTTTTGCGTCCTAGTTTCCCTGTCTACGGCATGAGCCGTGGTGTTTGTTATCCTACATATTACTGACCTATATCGTATTTTTTCAGTGCTAGGATTAGATCCCGTTAAACATTGCCTCTCATTTAGTATGCGTAAGATTAAATAGCCGGCTGCCGGTTTTCAACACTAGTCTGCGAATACAGCCGCCCCTCATCGAGCTATGAAGTTGCAACAAAATTTTCAATTTACTAATTGCTATATATTCATTCAGGGCTAGAAACACAACAAATCAATAATTAAAACCTGTTATGTAATATACCGGATTGGTGTCATGTTATTGATGAATGGATGAAGGTATTTTACATAATATTTCAGATGACATCACAAGAGGTTTCAATTATTTGTAAGTCATTATGGTATAGTCTTTATTATAATGCTTTTTCATATCCTGAGTTCTGATTGGTGTTCTACACGGCCTGTCGAAATGCGTATCTTGTCCGTCTTTTTTCGTAATCGTACCATTGTCCCGGAAATTTCAAATATTTTACATTAAAAAAACGCAAATATAAATGGATTTTTGTTACAAAAGAATGAAAATAAACACAATTATATTTTTTGTTATATTTTTTGTCATACAGGTTCCAATGAAAATAGACGGCTTATAACAGATAAAGTCATCGTCGCTCATGGACAGGTTACAGGCCGCAAAGTTGAGGTCCATCACGCCATGACTTGTGCCGTCATTGAGGGTGAAGAAATAGAACTATATGGCCATTCATATTCATACTGCTCTTTTCCAGCTGGTACAATTGTAAAATTTTTGGTAAGGATTATAAAAACTATTAACCAATTAAAAATATTATTTCCAAAATATGAATAAACAGTCTAAATAAACATTCTGCATGTAAAAGATTAAGTAACTCTTGTGTGGTATTTTTAAAATACAATAAGGCAAACCAAAAAGAGGTTGGATACCGGCTTATATGAAGAACTTAAAGATATATTACTCCTTTCAGGTAGGTTAACAGTTGCTAAATCCGAATTATTTTATAGATATAACTTGTGTACCGAAGGATCTTTACAATCAGAAGAATTATCGGAGGTTGTTAAGAAAATTTCAAGATAGTTTCACTATGCTTATATCGATCGTTATATAATGATCACAGTTGTAATTTAATTGCGTTTCTTCATTATTGTCGTTGCAGATTGGATAAAAGATCTGAAGGCTATCGAAACTCTTAACGAATTACCAGCGCGCTGGACACCAAACGATGATGAATATCAAAACGATGTTCAAGCAGAGCTTTTTAATAAATGCCAGGAACTTCTAGGCAAAATAAAACCTGTTTGTCAAGAGCGTCAGTTTTTGTTAAAATTAAAGGAAAAATATTCAGGGTAAACGTAATTTGGTAACATGACTATAAAAAAGAAAACAGATCATACAAAATGAATAGGGTTTTAGTTGTATATTTTTGAGAGATTTTAATGAGCGTCCTTTCCCTGTACATGGGTCATATGTTATTCACATTGTGAAAAAAAAATTGTAGAATTTTCATTATTGTTTATTGCAGATGGTCACGTGCTGTCGAAGAAGCTTTGTAAGCAAATAAAAAATTGTGATAAGAAGCTCAGGGAAAATACTAGTGGAGTACAATTCTTCTCGCGACTTATTGAAAGCCGATACAAAACGATCTGTTAAAGAGTCTTCACATTGATGAGATTAGAAAGAATGGATTTCAAGAAACCTTTGACGATAGTGCATATGCTAACGATCCTGAGATGAATGTCCCATATTATATACAATGACAGGCAATCGATATGCTTCATCTACTTAGAAGAAGTAAAGAAGAGAAAATAAATGGTAGAAGAGGAAATGGCAAGGTTGTTTCGTTACTACCAATGTGAAGAGAGTAACCTGTCTGAATCTACAGATCAACTATTGTTGAATGATAGAAAGGATAACTTTACTAGTGGTTCCATCTCGCTTTTAAAATCGGAACAAAAAATTCTCCAGTTTCATATTCTGTCGATACACACTTCACTCAATAAACACATCGATTTACCCATTATTAATTTTGCATTCACCAAAGACGAGATACGTCAAGACAACAATGGTGACTCAAACGCTTCTGTTGACGAGGAAACGTCGACAGACAGTTCAGATGACGAAAACGAACGCTTTAAACTTTTATTGTTAACCCGATTACTTTGAACTTTTAAAAACTTTGAATTTATCTGAGAATTAATTCTATTCGGGTAAAATGATCTGGTCATCAATCTTCAATTAAACCTATCTTCGAACAACAATGAGCCAAGGCAGGTTAAGTAGCATCAACCTTATGTCAACAAGACGCTGTGATTAATTTAGAGTTTTCTTGTTTTTAACATATTTCGATTAACAACGGCAATTCGTGTTGTTCAGGGGGGTTATGCACTAAATAGATAATCTCGCAAGATGACGTCATATTTATTAGGGATTGACGAAGGAGCGAGGTCAGTTCGAAAAGACCAGGGTAAACCTGATGAAGTAAGAGTACTTCATCAGGTTTACCCTAGGGCGGTGAAGAATGACCAAACGCTGTTAAAAATTTCCTCACATTTTTAAAAACTTCATTTGTTTTGTAAAGACCGCACAGCAACCAATCAGATTGCAGAAAAGCTGAGTACCGCTCAAGACCGAGAACGAGGGATTTATGCGGCATACAACCTCGAGGACGCGATGCATAAATCCCCACATTCGAGGTGTTTATCTGACTTATTACATTGAGGAGGTTTCCAACAAAGTTTTGTCGATTTTTGTCCACCTTGGACACAGATTTTCCTAGTTTCTTCTTCGTTTCTTATCTCAGTATGGCGCATACATCCTGCGGTACATCTTCATTTATAACCTCGTTATACATACATAATGTAATAAGTCCGGCCGTTAAAGCCAGTGAACAATGCGATTTGGTATGTAAATTTAGGGATATGGTAATCCATGAGTTCGAGTTCGAGTTAATTTCGAGTTAACCTCGAGTTGACTTAGAGTTACTAGGTAAACTAACAAACTGTCCCCAACGGTTTCAGACATTACTAGAACACCATTTTGATGATAATGGTTAAAATAGAAGCTATCCCCAACACAACACCAATCCTAACCCTAACACCCCGTATCGGACGGTGTATTTTGCGGAACGGCGAATCGGAACGGCGGAATGGCGGAATGATTAATACTTCTTGAATATAGATGATGTCCACCCGCGGATCTCAAGCAGGACAAATTCGGTGAGTCGCGGACGAGGTCGGGTGACGATATCTGGCGAGGTGGAGTCGAGGTCGGGGTCAGTGGTACTGAGGAAGCTTTCCAGCGGGTCGGCTTCGTCCACAGGAAGGTTCGAAGGTGATACAGGGAGGTCGTGACGTCGGGACAACTTCGGAAGTACTCGGCCCATCATCGGAACAACTTCGGAGATTGTCGGAACAACTTCGGAAGTTCTCGGAACAACATCGGAAGTAATCGGACCAACTTCGGAAGTGGTCGGGAATGGTCGGAAGGCTCTCGGGAGTCGTATGGGGGTCGGAAGGTCTTCGTAGGCCATCAAAGCGGTCGGGATCTGCCGGAGGGTCGTCGGTATCCATCGACGATTGGTCGGAGGTGGTGTGGACTACTCCGGATCTTGCGGGTGGTACGTGTTTCGCTGCTGGGGGTGGATTATCAATGGTGGGTGGTTCGGACATTCTCAAGAAGTATTAATCATTCCGCCATTCCGCAAAATATTCCGTCCGCACCCTGTATTCATCTTCATAAACCTAACCCCCGGCCAAAAACTCAAATCGGCTCGAACTCGAACCGAACTCAAACTCATAAATTCCCTGGTCCTGTAAATTTAACACTGCTAAATAAAAAAGAAACGTATTAAAAATGGGAAAAACCAAATTTATATCTGCTTTTTAACTACTAAAACTAAATACCATGCATTGATAGAAAATTCTTGTCCAGAGGTTATTTAAAATATCAAGGTTCAAAAGTACATTAACTTCTATCTTTTCAGTAAAGCAGTAGATACAATTTATATAATATCTATCTAATATTCAGATAATATCTATCGATGTAAGGTATTGTTCATATACTACATTTTTAATGTTATAAATACTCAGAGCCGTCCCCCTCAGAAAATTTGGTCTTCATTTGGGCTGCCCCCCTCGGTTTTTCCTGGCCCCCCTTGACAGAAAATCATAGCTAAGCCTCTGTAAATACATTCCAACCAGGCTAGTATAAATACTATCTAGAATGGAATTACATTCCACCCCGGCTAGTATAAATAATATCTTAGATTGGAATTACATTCCAACCCGGCTAGTATAAATACTATCTAGAATGGAATTACATTCCAACCCGGCTAGTATAAATAATATCTAGATTGGAATTACATTCCAACCCGGCTAGTATAAATAATATCTAGATAATTGGAATTACATTCCAACCCGGCTAGTATAAACACTATCGAGAGTGGAATTACATTCCAACCCGGCCAGTATAAATACTATCGAGAGTGGAATTACATTCCAACCCGGCCAGTATAAATACTATCGAGATTGGAATTACAATACCAACCCGGCCTAGTAAAAATACTATCGAGAGTGGAATTACATTCCAACCCGGCTAGATATAAATAACTATCTAGATTGGAATTTACATTCCAACCCGTGCTAGTATAAATACTATCGAGGAGTGTGAATTACATTCCAACCCCGGCTAGTATAAATACTAACGAGAGAGTGGAATTACATTCCAACCCGCTAGTATAAATACTATCTAGATTGGAATTAACATTCCAAACCTCTGCTAGTATACAATTACTCAAATCGAGAGTGGAATATACATTCCAACCCGGCTAGTATAAAATAGCTACTCGAGAATGGAATTACATTCCAACCCGGCTAGTATAAAATACCAACGAGAGTGGAATTACATTCCACAACCCGGCCAGTATAAAATAAATATCAAGATTGGAATTACATTCCAACCCTGCAAGTATAAATACTATCTAGATTGGAATTACAATTCCAACCCGGCTTAGTATAAATACTATCTATGATTGGAATTACATTCCAACCCGGCTAGTATACAAATTAATATGCTAGATAATTGGAATTTACATATCCAACCCGGCTAGTATAAAGCACTTACAATCGAGAAGTGGGAATTACATTCCAGCACCCGGCCAGTAATAAATACTATCGAGAGTGGAATTACATTCCAACCCGTGCCTAGTATAAACACAATTCGAGAGTGGAATTACATTCGCAGCACCCCGGCTAGTATAAAAAAAATACTATTCCGAGAGTGTAATTACATTCCAAACCCGGATAGTAATAGAATATCTACCTAGATAGGAATTATATTCCCAACACCTGCTAGTATAAATATTATATCGAGATTGGGAATCGCACCATGGCACCCTCAATCATATGCCAATCTATTCATCGGTGCATGAACTGTGGAACAAACGCATGCAGGGTTCCCCCGGTGGACTTATTTCTCACTTGGAGTGTAATTCCAATCTAGAATAGTATTTATACTAAGCCGGGTTGGAATGTAAATTCCCAATCCTAGATATTATTTTATACTTAGCCGGGTTGGAATGTAATTCCAATCTACATATTATTTATACTAGCCGGGTATGTGAATGTAATTCCAATCTAGAAAGTATTTTATACTACCTGGGTTGGAATGTAATTCCAATCTAGATAGTAATTTATACTAGCCGGGTTGGAATGTAATTCCTATCTAGATAGTATATTATACTAGCCGGGTTTTGGAATGTAAATTCCTAATTCTAAGATAGTATATTATACTATAGCCGGGTTGGAAATTGTAATTCCAATTATCTTAGATAGTATTTGATACTACCGTGTTGGAAAGGTAATTCCCACTCTCGATAGTATTTATACTAGCCCGGGTTGGAATGTAATTCCAATCTAGAATAGTTATTTATACTAGCCGGGTTGGAATTGTATTATCCAATCTAGATAGTATTTATACTAGCCTGGATTGGAATGTAATTCCAATCTATAGATAATTATTTATACTAGCCGCGTGACAAACCACAAGTCTCCTGGCAAATGCCTGGTTACAGTGTAACCCAATGCTCATATACCTTTGTATTGTCCTCCCACGGAGATTGGTGTGGTTTTTTTGGGGCGACCACCTTTACCTGAAATCAAGGAAATCAACAAAGCGAGACATTACTAGTAAAAATATATACCTAAAATATCCTAGATTCTTATATTCAAAGAAATTAGATTTCCTAATTGATTGTGGCAGCAAACTGCAAACATGAATATCAATACTAATAGCATGCTAACTTAGGGTAAAAACTAGATATTATGTACAAATTTTATATAAAACTAATGAAGATATAATTAAATATACAATTAATTGATTATTTTTGTCAGTGTTTTTTACACACTCAGAAGGACATACTTGCAGTGGTCATCAGCAGAAAACATGCAAATAAAATATATTTATCGGAAGAGTAATTACAACAATTAGAATATCAATTTATAATCAGTGATATTGACGGATATTTATGATAACTGTGGTTCAAAAATTTATTTCTGATATGCCCTCAACTAGTTTGCAGACAATAAAACAGAAAAGAGTTAATAAGGAAATCCCAACCGGCTTATGGTTTTAACTAGTGAACATTAATAAAATGATTGTTGAAAAGAAATGAAACATATGAAAAAAGTCTAGAAAGTCCCCCATACGCTTGCCGAAGACTGGTCCTTTGTTTCCAAGATGTCCAAAAACAGGGTCACAAAGAGTATATTAAAGACAAAAGTAAGAAAGATTATTTTTAAAACTCAAGTGGCTGAGAATAGAAACAATCCTAAGAAAACTTTGGAAATTAATCAAGAACCTGACAAGAGAGGACCCAAATGAACATAGTTTAATCAACCTATTAGTTGACTAAGGTGATGGGAAATCAATATTCTGATGATCAAACAAAATGGCTTGATCTTATAAATACTTTTTATGTTAAACAACCATGTTGATCTATTGGATTGCAATTTCATCCTTGGCCTCCCTGGTGGATCTCCCTCCTTTTTCCAACTGAATTCTACTTGTTCTACTTCCAAGAATTGATCCCTCTAATCAATTCCTCCATAAACTCTGGAATTTGAAATTGAGAACGCAATTAAATCGATGCCCGATACAATTAAAGCCACTGGTGCAGATGGCCTTTAATACAAAGATCCTCAAAATCATCTTCTCCTAGCATTTTCTTCTTCATTGGCCAGAATAATTAACTATTGTTATTGATAACAGACTGCTTTCCATCGGCATGGAAACTGGCCAAAGTTTTTATTTCCAATTCGCAAAGGTAAAGGTTCCAAGTCGATATATGAGCAATTATCGACCAATCTCAAGTTTTGGCCAGCTGGTCTCCAAAATATTTGAGAGAACACAACCACACTGTGCAGCTCTGTATTAATCACTATAAATGATAACAATTTGCTATAACAATCATCAATCTGGATTTCGTCAAGACCTACTCGAACCGAAACAGGCCCTTATCATGCTAATAGATCATCTGTGTTTGGAACCTCGACACATGATCAAATCAATGGTTTGGTGTTTATCGATTTACAGAAAAAAGCGTTTTGATCTTATCGATCACGAACATTTTATTGTCAAAATTAGAACAATTTAGTAACAAGCTCGCGCTGTATCCGAAGGAACTTTCCCTCTCTTTGAAAATTTTCTGAAAGACAGAAACCAGTTTGTCCATCTAAATGGCAAAGATTCCAAGCCCCACAGAAAGATCGAAATAATTGTGTTCCTCAGGGATCAATCTTGGGACCTACTCTTGTTTTCTGGTAACTATCAATGATTTACCCAGTGTTGTTGCCAAATCAAAATGGTTGACATTTACGCTGTATGATACAAACTTTGAGTGTCTCCGCTTCGATTGCCAATCCTTCAGTAATTCACACCATCTTCAAGACTACCTAAACCAATTCATAACTCAACCTGTGTCAGCTAACAACAAACTGATCTTAAATCCATCCAAGACTAAGGCGCTGCTTGTAACCGGGAAAAGACTGGGGGGTAAATTGGATTATGGCACCCTCTATAAACCCTGAACGGCTTATGGTAATAATATAAATCAAGTTAAATTCAGGAAATCTATACTCGGAGTATCACTAGACAGCAACCTTGAATTTTAACTGATCATATTTGATGAACATTATGCAAGAAAGTGTCGCAAATGCGATGTGGGCGTTTTGAAGAAGCTCAAGAAGAATCTTCCTATTAAAGAACGAATACTGTTCCTTTAATTCAATGGATCAAAAACCCGATTATGCTATATGAGTATGTCCAGTTTTGGGACTCCTACTCACGTGAAAACATTGATAAAATCTCTAAGTTAACAGAAAAGAGTTTGCCAGATGTAATTTGTAGAAGCAGATAGTCGTGAAAGTAGCGACTCTCTTTAATTAAAAAACAACTGAAGCTGGTTGACGCAATCAGTAGACTAATTTGAAATTAGAGAAATTGCTGTTTAATTTCTACAAGAGAATTAATTGCCTAAACTCCCAATTATATAAATATTATTCTCGTAAGGAATGCTGACACTCCACCTCAAGATCGACTAGACATTGTTATGTCAACTTAGTTTTGTCCTAGATTTAATATAGACCTCTGAAGGAGGTAGAACTTATTCAGGGGTCTCAGGGACAAAATTTATGGAATGACGATTACCGATTGACATCAGGAAAAAAGGAATCTTATAACACCTATTTAATTAGAGCATATTCGTACTACATTATTATATTATAAAGAGCTCCCCTTTGTTCTACATATAGATATATATATGGTTATTAGTTATATATCTATTTTTACCGATCTTATATCTAGTTTTTACTATGTAATTTATATTTTGTATACTTAATCGAGAGCCACGCGTATATCAGTGCAAACCTGTTGAGTGTAACCCTCTTTGTGAAAAATAATTTAGTATCTATCTATCTATCTATATCTATAAATACGTAACTATTAGTCAATATATACAGTAAAACCCCGCTATCCTCCGAAACTCTGAAGGTAGTGTCAAATTCCAAGGCATTCAAACAGTAGCACCCCGTTAATTTCGAATTTCGGTTTTATCTCGAGTCCCCACGCTAGTTTCGTTGTTCCGGACAATTTTGACCCAAATTGTCCATTAATTACCCCTGAACTGGCCCTATCCAGTAAACATAACCCGAATTTAAATAACATAGTCCTAACCCCAAACCTAACCTTAATCCTAACCCTAAACGCGCTGAACCTAACACCTTGACCCTAAACTCTTACGATAATGTTTACTTTTAGAAATAATAGGCTGATTAATAAATTTCGAATTTTACTGACCGATAGTCTGACGTCAATTCGGGAATTTAAATGAAACTAAACATTCACACCAAATTATCCCTACAAATTGTCGGAACAAATATAGTAATAATGTTTATAACCATGGGCGTTATCTTAGTTATAATCTCAGTCATTTCTTGCTCTCCGTTACCTCGAACTCAGCTTTCCTATTAAAATATTCAACAAACAATGCAACTGCAGTTATTGCAGTTCTACTACTCTGTTTAACCATGAGCTCGAGTCGTTATATGAGCTCATTAAACCGAACGAGATTCGAAGTCGCCGAGTTGGCTATTAGTTCATATACGACAAGAGTGGATCGGTAGAATTGTTTGTGTTATACAGCTAAACACTTTAGTCAGTTTCGGGATTTCTTTACAAAACCTCATCGATTTCAGCCCTATTATCGGCTCGAAAAACATACCGCCATCTTGTTTTTTCTGTACTTCTAGGATAATTGCAGGTTGGATAGTAGGAGGAGCCAATCAAATGGTCGAGATAGCTCATCCTACTAGTAGTTATATAATAAGATATAACATTTTAATTTATTTAAATACCGATGATTATAAAATTCGCAATATATAAAAACCTTACCTGAGACTCTGGACATCTTCCGTTGCCAGGAGCAGAAGTGCACGAGTCACAGCCTTCCATTTCAGTATACAGTTTAACGACATTTGCGTGCTTTACAACCAAGATGGTCGGACGGCGGGGTGACAGCGAGTTTGAGCAGCTAAAAGCATCCACGAGACATTGTGATTTATGGTTATATTATACAATTAACCATTTTGTCATTTTTGGTTATTTATATATAACCAATTTTTCAATGTTGGTTATTTTACATATAACCATTTTATGAATTCGGTGAGATTGATTATTTCTAATATATAACCATTTTCCTGAATTCCCTCAATTAATGATTATTTGTATACTAACTCATTTTCTCCAATATTATTGTTTATTTATATTTTTTTAATATAAAACCAATTAATGGAATTTATGGTTATATATATATAAACCAATTTATTTCAAACTTGTGCTTATTTATATATACACCATTTTATGAATTTGTGATGAATTGGTTATTTATAATATAAAACAATTCTTTGGCAATTATTGGTTAGTTTTTTTTGAGTTTTTGTTATATATATAACTACAATTATTCAACTTGGTTATATTATATATAAATAAACTATGGGGGGGGGGGGGGGGGGGGGGGGGGGGGGGGGGGGGGGTGGTCAAGGCGTTTTTTCTAGGATTTATAAATAATAGATATCTTATAATTGTTTATTTGTAAATAACCGAAAAATAATGGTGTATTTATATATAATTTTGCTAAATATAATAAAAAAGAACACATTGGCGCCCCATACTTGTGACTCCTAGGAATAAATGGGTATAACATAAAGTTTGTGGAAGTAAATGCACACATGTGAAAGTTGGTGTTAGGCAGTGTTCCTCACAAACAAGCTAATTGTTAATTGATAACTATCTGCTCTTTATGGCAATTCCTGCACGACGTTTCTAAAGTGGAATTGAAGTTGATGCCCCCATTATTAAGTGACATTTACGTTGATGTCGAAGAGGAACATACCGTTACCTGAATGCAAGTAATATAATTAAACTATTTAATTTTTAATTTTTAGATGTCACAATTTCCTATAGTAGAGTTTACTCAAGAGAAAGGTGTAGTAAAGTTGTTCCTGAGTGTTTGGATAGCAACAAGAGATTCAGTAAGTTTTATTTGCTTGATACCTGCACACAAGAAAATCAAGCAGCATTACAAACATTAAAATTACCATTTATTTATGTTCAACTGTAGGTATTATACTGTTTTTTTATGGCCACATAGCAATGTCCCACAACTAAGGCCGCGAGTTCGCGCGCAAGCTAGAGATCCCTGTCAAACATAATTGGACAGTTCATAAAGTCAGAATATTTTCATATGCAGGTACTTATATCTACCAGATCACCAACAAGCATAGAATTTTAATTCTAACTAACTAATGTCAGAATTATATTTAGCAGAGGGAAGAGGCATTGCTGTAGTTTGGGGAATTAGGTGGACCTGGCAGTGGCTATTCATTTATATTTTTAACAACGTCGCTGTCACATACGTTGTGAAAACGTCGCTTGTTTCGTAATTTAAACGTTGTCACAACTTAGCTGATGCAACGTTGTCACAACGTGATGAAAACGTCGCTGTTTCGTAATTTAAACGTTGTCACAACGTAAGCTGTTGCAGAACGTTGTCACAACGATGTGAAAAACGTCGCTGTGTTCGTAATTCAAAACGTTGTCACAACGTAGCTGTTGCAACGTTGTGACAACGTTGTAAAAAAACGTCGCTGTTTTCGTAATTTAAAACGTTCGTCACAAGCGTTGCCTCGCTGTCTAGCACATTTTTCGTTTGTTACAAACGTTCTCAACACTACGTTCTCGTTCCCACACAACGTTAAGTCCAACGTTGTCACAACGTAGATGTTGTTAGCTGGGAAGTAATTCCCGTTTTTGTTTATCTTCAGAACTTGGTAGAAGATCATACTAAGTCGCAGTAATCTCCATTTGGCCAAAAGGGAAATGCCCCTGCTGCAATGCCTTGACAAATTTGGCTAAAAATGAATAATTAAAGGAAAGAAGTGGATGACTTTGGTGGGTAATTCTGACATAGGTGCAGCAATTGTTGTACCTGCAAAGATTAAACTTTTTTTTAAAGTAAAAGCAGCAAAATAGGGAAAAAGAGGGCTATAAACCCAAACAAGAACAGTGTGGGCATTACGGCACGAAAGTAAGAAATCTGCAAATAAAAATCAAGTTCATTACCATCTAGAATTCCATACTACTGAGAAAACATAAAATTGAGAGCTCAATTTCAAAGTGCTGAAAGTGTCACAAGGTTTTTACAATCCTTAACCATATTGCCACAGTCAGAACAAGAAGATATATTAAAGCAAACAGCAAGGTAAAAAACTAGCTAAGATTCTTAAAGCTCATAGCATAAATCAGCACGAACAAGGAAAGAAGAAAGTACAATCACGTCACGCACTATCATCACCAAAGGCCCCAAAAAATTGAAGGAGGGATACCGACTGTCAAATTTCCCGAAGAGGTAAGTGCAATGAATTTTATGTAGCAAAACTCATTTTGAAAGAAAGGTCTACAGTAAAAATTTAAATAATAATGTCCAACACAACTAAAAACTAGGATTTCTTACCTCGAATGGTTCGAGCCGTTTGTGATTGCCATTTTAGAAGTTATGACACCACACAACACAATCGAAGATAGTTGAATGACTGCATTAACGTCGAAATCATCTCATGCTCACGTTAACTTTGTCCGAACCTACGAAATCCAAACATCACTGTAATTTAACGGTGGGATCGAAAGTCAGCCACGTTTCGAAAGTCAGCCATGAGCACTTGTTTGATACCATCAGCTGCAAAAAGGCCTAAGTGTCTAGGACCGACATAGAACGTAATGTTCTGAGCTCAAGACTCAGTATTTGCCAGCCTCAAGGGCATTTTATGACTAGAAGTTACTATCCCCCCCGCAAAGGGGAAAAAAAAAAAAAAAAAAAAGGTATTGCCTTGAAATCAAAGGCAGTCGTGATATTGGGGTGCCAAAAAATAAGTGGTGGGCTTGGAAGTCAAGGAATACCCAACTCCACCTCCTTTCGGAAATGGGAGCTGGGCAAATGAAAGTATGTTCACAAATGGTTTCAACAGCGCAAAGTTTTACGTGAATTGACATGGATGTGTTTGAGATGAAGGCTGTTTGGCAATCGTACAGCATTTTAAGTAATTTTTTATACAAGTTTCCCAACGATATGATTAGGGGTTTACTAAAATTACAACTCACTAATATTTTAATTCAAAGTCATTAACAATTTTTGTATCTCTTATTGTCAGGCAAAGCGAGAAACTAATATGTTATCGAATATGACTACGAAAGGCTGGGTAATATATGTACAGACAAGTTATCTCCTGGTTAGTGACATGACATTTCAGCCCCAAGGTTTGCCTATTCGCAAGTTGCATAAGAATACTTTGGTACAACATTATCCCCGAAAAACACTTGATAATGAAAATATATAATAATTTGATAAAAGACTCTTGGTTAACCGTTCGAACAACGACTGAAGCGAAGGTTTAGCATTTTATGGATTCTGTAATTAAACTTTTATAAGGCAATTTGTTTTCACATTTTTATACGCTAAATTTTCAATATTTTAAGCCTTATTTTGAAATGTTAAAAATGGTCGAAAAAAGTTAGTGAGTGTCAACCGTCGTCATTGAGCGCGTTTTTTACGTTGAAACCCTTGCGAAGAAATACCCCCCAACTCCTTTCCGAATGGGATCTTGGCAAATGAAAGTATGTTCATCAATGGTTCAACAGCTGATAGTTTTTACGTGGATGTTTTGAGATGAAGGCTATTCGGTGACTTACGAAATTTAAGGTAATTTTTAATTAACAATTTCCCAACAATAGGATTAGCTGCGCTACGAATCACTTACTAATCAATTTTCTTCAAAGGTCATTAAAGTGCCTATGAAACGAAATTTTTCTAATAATATTGGAAATGCCAAAAGACATTGAATGACAATCGAAATGCGTCACAAATAAATGAGAAAGAAGTTATGAATGAGGCGTTGAAGTAAGCTATTTCTTGCTAAATTTATGGACACAAAAGCGCGGGGTTAGGAGCCTCGATGCCGCCTTCGGGTGACGTACGTAAAGAGCAGTAGAGGCTACGCTTTGCATGACATATTGATTTTTGACCTATTTTGAATATGGAGATAAACACAACGAAAGAAGTCCGAAAGAAGGTAAAACAAATCTACTTATGTTCGGCCTCATTTCGATAACTGCTATTCTAGAGCATTTCGCCGACAACCTTGAAGGATTCAACCCTAGTGCAACAAAGTGCTTCTTGTCCTAAAGGTCCTCGTTTCCAACCATCTGCTCCAGCTCACATCGAGTGGTCAACAGTGATATAATCCGGGAAAGGAAAAAAAACGCAAGTCTCGAAATTTTATAGCCCAACTTTGGTTATGATTTGTTTGTTTATGTGACAATAATAATATTAATCCCTATTCCCACCCACTAAATATTCGTATAGTCTTGATATTGTTATACACTGATATGTGCACAAATGCACAATTACTTTCTAGCTGATACGTGTTGCTACCCAAAGAGCACCTTTTTTTTTGAAGGAAAATAAGCCCCAAAAAATGTCAACCAGTACAACCAGGGGATAATGAAACTGATACATTCACCGCTACTCTATCATGTCCCGGAATCAGAATTAACGGTGATGGCTACAATCTCATCCCAAAGAGGCTCCTGAGCTTTCTTTGAAACTGGAAAGAAGCTAGCGTAGAAGTTCAAGAACAGTACTTTGCTTTCGACAAATGCGAAAGGTGTTCTGGACACATTAACGAGAAGAAAAACTTAAAAAGAAAGTTGAATCGGCTTGCATGTCCCAAAGTTAAAGCCTCAAGATATAGCTTAGTGAACATGAAGTAAGTAAACTTAGATTACTAAAGCTATAACTTCCGTACAAACCCTTGAGCCTTGTGGTGGATTTAGCGTTTTGGTGTGAGTGGGTTTCCACAGCAAATAGCGTTGACTAGCTGATTAATTCCAAGGAGTAAACCACCCAAAATTGAAAATCTGAGTGGTTCGCGGGTTTTCCTCGTATGGCTTCCTCCAGGAAAGATGAGGTGGGTCGAGCGTTTGCGTAATACAAATACCGTTTACAAAACAGTCTTTTATCATCGAAACTTCAAGATTTATTATACATGACAATTAATGAATGTCCGTGACAAAAAGTTCCAACAATTCTTCTAAGGGTCTGTTTACACTTTACAATGACCCGAGCTAGCCCAGTCACGTGACTGATATTATAGAATCTCGCTGTTGTTTTTACACTCGCTCAAAACGAAAATTTTACAAAGTAAAATTGGGTTTAGTTTACATGTAAACGAATCTTAGCGTTACTGCAAGTTAGCCCGGCTCATGTAAACAGCCCCTAGCGCTGCTTCCCGCGTGGAATCCACCCACCCCTCTTTTAAGGATTTTAGTGTATGAAATTAGTAAAACTTGCTTATGAAAAATTCATTTATTATAATTAGACTGTCAGAATCCTGGTTTTAAAGATGTTGGGCTTTCAGC
The DNA here is from genome assembly GCA_035772405.1 of Chrysogorgia sp. JL179-B06. Lineage (NCBI taxonomy): Eukaryota > Metazoa > Cnidaria > Anthozoa > Scleralcyonacea > Chrysogorgiidae > Chrysogorgia > Chrysogorgia sp. JL179-B06. Next base: position 351 of record JAYKKM010000397.1, on the reverse strand, counting down.
TATGGATCAGTATCGGAAACTTTGGAAGATGCTGGGAGTGATATTGAAGGTTGAGAGTGACATTGAAGAGTTGAGCACACGCCCTAGATTTCAATGTCAAACTTCTCAGAGGTCAGAGGTCACCTTGTTCTGTGGTTTTCAGGTTTTAGCCAGTTTGCCATGCTTTAAATAGAAACATCAATCGATACTGATGCTGGATAAGTTGTTTCCAATTTTGTTTTGCCTTTTGTATGGCTGCATGTAGCCGTTGCAACTTTTTAAATTTCCTGGCGGAGTGGGAAGGCATTATCCTGTCATCAAAAGAATCTTCAACTTGCACTTCCACTCAACGAATTGATCACTACGAATCTT